>CAWUFW010017723.1:0-250149 GCA_963921515.1 Calotriton arnoldi | reverse complement strand
CAGCTACATCGAATGTCACCCAGCATGCCCCATCATGGTCCTCCAAGGGACAACCTACGAACAACCCCTTGACAGCCACCATCCGCTTCATTGGCTGGCAAACATGTACACCACCAATGACATGGAAGCCCTGCTGGACGGCATCGCATACCTGACAACCTGTAAATACGTCGGACCACAACGCAGGTTCCCCGAGTGACCTATGATGTCCAACCCCGCACCCATGCTTAGCTTCCGCACGGACTGGCCAGTCACCACCACAACAGCCATACCAAACGACCGGCAACTGTAACCACACCATCAACGACATCGCCATGACATCGGATATGACCGGGACATGCACACTGTTCCCCATCACATCCAGGAACACCGCATGCATCGTGGGAGGCAGTGGCATGGGCTCTGTGTATCGCACCCACATGGACGGAACTGCACAAACAACCAGGACACGACATGGATCCAGCGCCCATGGACACACACACCGCTCAGTGGACATGAATAGGTCGCCTGGAGTCTGTGGGTGCTGCACCCCTCCCACCCCCGCCCCGGGAATCCCATACCAGGACCTTTGCATGGACGACAAGTGCATACAACAACAACACGACCCCAGTGACTGTGACATGTCCAGTAACCACCACAGTGCAACAACAAGTGGCACGCCGCTGCATGCACGCAAGCACATGCCCTGATGTCATCTCACATGCACGCGTGCATGAGGAACAACCGCAGCAAACCTGTCACATGGAACTGAGATGGACTGTGCCCATGATGCCAAGCGGTCTGGTAGGCTACATGTATACCGTCTGTGTCAAAGTCCGCAGCTCCGCAGCTATACGTAAATGTACATTAGCACAGCCTTGGCCAAGCAGATGTCACTCTGAAGCCCACATCCCACATGCAACAGCCAATCACATGTAACCCCACTCCCTATCCCATTTGCAATCATGCTCAGTATATCCTCAACATGTATTCCGCTGCCAGTAGTGTCCACTATACTGCATCACAGAGGACAGAAGACTCAATATAATGTTTGAAACCAAAACTGTCTCCGCTGACTCATTTCACAAGTACGAATGAGAGAGAATGAGAGTATGTGAAGTACACGGCAGTCGTGACATGACCATGTAGTCCACTGGTATTGGATGTCAACGCAAATGAGTAGCACTACTGTGGAAGACACACATGTGTCGTGTGTAGTCGTATGGACGCAGTGCTCAGGTGGGTGGGTGCGACGGGTAGATGCGCACATGCCAAGTTGGAGCACGCCGTGTTGGGAGGGGTCATGAACAGTACACCACCGCTTCCCTGGGCATTGTGAGAGGACACCTGTCGGGGGGAGTGAACACGTGTGTGCATAGCAGCCGGGCACACGTACAAAGCGGTACCAGGCGCACCTCAGCCCACCCTCTGTGGACAAGCTGGATCCTGTTGTGCGCCCGCCATGCCCCTGACAAGGCACACACAGCCCCAGTCGACCAGGTGTAACCCCAACATAGTCAATCCGCACAGGCGATACAGGGCACGGGATGGCAGTGGAGCATGGTGTGTGAGAGGTCTCCTCGCGCTCCTCCTGGTCATATCACGCAGGCAATAGAACCTCAACGTCTAGCATGGCACAAGTCAGATGGAAGTGTAGGGGGACGCACCACAGCACGAGCAGCACTGACGTCACGGGAGGTGGCTCGCACCATCCCATCCATTGCCCATCATACCAACCACGCCACATGCCATTGCGACTAAGTGCAAGCGCGTGCGCCACCACCCCCGAGCCCTCCCCAGAGAGGCCAAAGAGTGAATGTGTGGGCCATCAGCCACAGACGGACGCGGCATGGCCGCAAGGGCAGCCACAGCCACTGGGTGTCGCAGGTGGCGGATCCGGAAGGCGAAGACTGTGATGCATAGTCCATGCAGGCCGGGTCTCCATTTGGGGCACCACGCAGGTGGACGGCGTCCCGCCACACATCATACCCTGAGACAGCCCACTCGTGCAACTGGACCCACACATACACTCCTTGCCCTCTCTGGTGCGAGCTTGGGGCTGCCTGTGCAAGCGCTAGCCTCGCAGGTGAGCATGCATATTGGGGGAGCGAGGGGAGGACATGAGGGCTGGGGCGAAGATGACTGTATCACTGTCAGTAAGTACAAGGGATGACCCAGATGTGGAAAGGAAGAGACGTGTCCCGTGTGTACTGCAACTAGTCGCCAATCCAACTACCCCCCATGTCCGGAATGTAAGCCCGCACCTAGGCCCGCCCATCCGCCACATCGAACATACCACCAGCACGACAACCTTCCCATTCGAAACACTGACTGGGGGTGGCGACCAGTGTACAATCATGTGTAGCCTACCCACGCGTACATGTGGGCCCTCCATGATCCATGTCACCTGCGGCAAAGTCATGACATGCGCAATGAGGGAAGTGAGGAGAGCTGTCCGCCCCACGCGCAGAAGGTGCATCAGCTCCACAGACCCAGCAGCGAGTCCAGCAGGGGTCACATGTGCAGGGGCAGCTGTGCCTGGTGTGAAGGCACATGCATATAGACAGCACATCGACCAATGTGTAGTCTGCCCACATCTACAGTCCATCATCATGCGGACATAGGAATTGAACACAGGGCAACACATCTTAGTGGGTGCACCCACCGTGACCAACAATGCGCAATCATCGACGTACCCGCCCTGTGCATGGCCCCCACCCAACGGAGGCACATCCAGTGCCACCATCCCACACACACAAGCCTTCCACGGAACATGCTGTGTCCAATGGTCAGTACAGAGTCAGCGCCCATCTGGTGGATCCTGAACAGGAGACACATGCACACACATGCCAGCTCCCACTGTGTACGTCTGCCACCTGGCACGTGCAATGTAACCTCTCACCTGTGACGTGTGACTGCAAGCACACAGCCGTCTTGGCATGGGGCTGTCAATGTGGACACCTGTCAATGTTTCGGGAGGTGTGATCCGTACAGTGCTGTACATAGGGTGCAGTGCTGACACCTACTACTGTCTCATATCCCCTCGTGCCACAGGTCCCACTTGTTTTGGCCGCTCAGCCTGTGCCCACATCGTCGTCGTCGTGTGCCATACTCATCCAGCCGCGGAAGCAGTTCCATGCTCAGCAGACATTCATGTTGCCGTGGCGTTGCCGCTTGACGGATATGCAGTCAGTCCCCATCAGCACGCCCCGCAAGTCATTGGGGCCTAGATCCCCATGTGCATGCACATGGCAGTGGTTTGTATCACTAGCCACTGCCATTGGTGGGAGACCTGTGTAAGTGTATTGTGGCCGTGCCGTCCCAGCTTGACAGCTGGGCTGTGGCTCATGTGCTTGCTCAGTCATGTCAGTGATGTGTATGCGAAATTGCTATGTGTCGTGTTGCTTTGACATGTGTCCTCTGCCATTGTCCCTAGGCGGAGACCGAACATTGACCGCCCATACCAATTGCTGGCAGACATGGAGGATACGGAGGTCATTAGGAAGTTTCGGCTGGACAGGCCAACCCTGCATCGACTGTGTGCCATGTTAGAACCCCATCTCCGTCCCGCAGGGTGTATCCGACTGCTGTCACCCCCACGGCCAAGGTGATGGCCGCCATGCATTTCTTCGCCACTGGGTCATTCCAGCACACAGTGGGCAGTGGAGGAGGGATGTCCCAGCCCATGTTCAGCAAGGTGCTGAGGGATGTACTGGCAGCCATGATGCTGTACCGGAACAGGTACATCCGCTTCCCCAGGGCTCGTGAATTGGCGGCAGTGAAGGGTGCATTCTATGCCCTTGGCAGAATCCCACACGTCGTTGGAGCCATTGACTGCACACATGTCGGCCTTGTTCCACCACAGGCCACTGAGCACCTGTACCGCAACAGGAAGCACACGCACTCCCTGAATGTGCAAGTGGTGTGCCTTGCGGACATGGTGATCACCCACGTGTGTGCAAAGTTCCCAGGCTCGGCCCATGACGCACACATAATGCGCAACTGCATCTTGCCACGACTGATGTCCAATATGCAACAGGATCGTGCCTGTATTGTCGGTGAGTATGTGGAGTGGTGTAGCGTGCTGGCTGTGCGATGCTGTCCCCTGTCCAGTTGGATTAGCAACGGTTCTCTGTGTCCCTCACACCCAGGTGACTCTGCGTATCCGAATGGGGCATGGCTGCTCAGTCCATTGAGGAATCCTCGCACCCCAGCAGACGATCGCTACAATGAGGCACATGGGAGGACCAGACGTGTGGTCGAGCGTACCTTTGGCCTCCTCAAGTCCAGGTTCAGGTGCCTGGACCGCACCGGGGTGCGCTGGCGTACTCCCCACAGAAGGTGTGCCGGATAGTGGTGGCGTGCTGCATGCTGCACAATCTGGCCATTCGGAAGCAGATCTCCCTCATCGTGGATGACGGAGATCAACCAGGGCCCCAGCCCGCAGACCAGGACAGCTCGAGTGAGGAGGACAGCGGAGAGGAGGAAGCTGGTAATGTGCGGCAGCAGCTCATCGCCCGCTACTTCACTTGACGGTGAGTGTCCATGTACGACGGCTGATGTGGCTGTATCTGTGCAGGTGTGTGTGTGCTGTGTCAGGGTGGCCGTTTGTTCACTGCGTGCTGTGTGTCAACGCTCCATGGCCAGGGTAGTATGCCACTGTTGGTGGCTGTGGCATTGTGTCCTATTGCTCTGTGCGATGTGTGTACATTGCTTGTAGTTGTTGACATGTACTGTGTGATGGGTGTGTGACACACTCATTGAATGTGCTCCTGTTCTGTCTCCCACCCCTAGGTCCCTACAGGCCCTCCGGATTCAAATGCCATGCCACGCATCAGGTGCCTTTCCGCCCAAGGTGGCCGTTGTATTCCGTACAAATAAGACACAGGGCACAAACAGCAGTTAGTGAAAAAGGTGCATTTATTACAAACTGTGACATGTGATTGTGTGTAAGGTGATGACAAAAGTGGTGCGTGCAGTGACAATGAGCTGTCAGTCATGGCTGCGTGATGATCAGGGTGTACCCACTGGTTCTATGTCCATAGTCCAACACACACATGCCATCCAGATGGCTGTGTGGAGTGGGATCGTAGTCCAAGTCAATGCAGTGGCTGGTCAAGGAAGGCTGGCGGAAGGCTGGCTGGCTGCCTCACTTGCGACTGGAGCGTGCGAAGTCCTCCCGGGAGATCTGTTTCCTCTTCGGACGGCCCCTTCCACGTTTGCGAGGGGGTGCCTGCTTGCGACATGCTGGTGGTTGAGGTGTGATCACTGGCTGTGGACGCAGGGGAACTGGACACTGCTGCTCCACCCTGCGCCCCGGCAGGTGGTGGCGGAGGGGAGCTGCTGTCCCTGGCTGTGACCTCACCGCCACCACCAGCTGTCCCATGAGGTCCACGATTTGGCCCATACGGGCGTCCATGGACCTCAACACCCCCAGCACCTCACGCGTGTCTGAGGCAGACCGGACCCATTGTCCTTGGGCCTCTTCATAGGCCCCAAGGACTCTGGCCATGTGAGGCAGGGCATGGCTCCCAGGGGAGGCTGGCGTTTCCCTGACCCTGCTCCTCCTACCAGTCCTGCTGCCACCGGCCTGCCCACTAGCCACATTGCTCACCACGGTCCTCGCTGTGGCTCCCAGGGTGGATCCAGTCGTCCGGGCCACCACCTGCGCTGGGGCTGGTGCCAGCGGAGACGTGGCGGTGGTGGCGGCGGTGGTGGTCGGTGCGGCGATGGTGGCGGTTGCGGCAGTGGTAGTGGCCACAATGACCGTGGGTGTGGCCGCAACGACAGTGGCAGCAGGGGGCTGTGAATGTTCAGCAGCCCTGGATGATGGGTTGGTGGGTAGGAGGGGTCCTGGGGAGCGGCTGGGCCCTGCCACACCAGATGGGCCTGCTTGGTTGTCCGTGTCCGAAGAGGAGGACAGATCCTCCAGATCCGTGTGTCCTCGTTGGGGGCTTGTAGGCTGGCTGTGCTGGCTGCTGGCTCCATCCCCAGCATCCAGCAGTTCGTCACCTGTGGAGAGAATGAGATTAGTTATTGTGTTGCACCTGGCGAAGTATGTATTTGTCGTCTGACATTGACAGTTCGTGCAATCTCGTACATGGGTTTCCCGGAGGCGTGTGTGTGGCTGTAGCATCTGTAGTTGTGTGTGCTTGGCAATGGGACTGTGTGCTGTGCACATGTGGCATGGGACGGATTGGCCATGCCGATGGGTGTGTTGCTGTGCCCCTACTTATTGTGACTCTGGTGTATGCGGGCTCCTGGCCCATCCTGGGTCTGGTTTGTACTTTGCTTTTGGGGTTCAAATGGAACGCTTAGGAACGCATATGGCAACATGGGGGCCATGCCCCAGATTCGCATTTGGGAGGGAATATGCTTTTGGGGTTCACATGGAACGCTTAGGAACGCATATGGCAACATGGGGGCCATGCCCCAGATTCGCATTTGGGAGGGAATATGCTTTTGGGGTTCACATGGAACGCTTAGGAACGCATATGGCAACATGGGGGCCATGCCCCAGATTCGCATTTGGGAGGGAATATGCTTTTGGGGTTCACATGGAACGCTTAGGAACGCATATGGCAACATGGGGGCCATGCCCCAGATTCGCATTTGGGAGGGAATATGCTTTTGGGGTTCAAATGGAACGCTTAGGAACGCATATGGCAACATGGGGGCCATGCCCCAGATTCGCATTTGGGAGGGAATATGCTTTTGGGGTTCACATGGAACGCTTAGGAACGCATATGGCAACATGGGGGCCATGCCCCAGATTCGCATTTGGGAGGGAATATGCTTTTGGGGTTCAAATGGAACGCTTAGGAACGCATATGGCAACATGGGGGCCATGCCCCAGATTCGCATTTGGGAGGGAATATGCTTTTGGGGTACATGCTGTGAGCCATGGGTGCCGAACGTGACATGTGTTGTGGCAGCATGACAGTGCATGGTTTGAGGTGTGTGCATGCTTGACATGGCCTGCATATTTGCTGTCTGTTGTGATTACTGGACATGGCATTGGACGCATCGTTATGAGTGAGTGATGGTTGTGTGCCAGCCAACGTATTGCAGTTGTCCCATCTCCTTGGTGTGCGTGCTGCCCTGTGCCATGTGCATCACTGCAGTGCTCGGGGGGTGTGGCCCATGTTGTGTGTTGTTGCTCACAGTGTGTTGTGCACTTCATTGACTTCTGGCACATGGTTGGTAATGGGCATGTATCTTAGCGTGACTGCTGTATGTGTGGCAGCTGTGCGGATGACATGCCTTTCATGAGACTGGGGCTGACGGATGGGATGGATGGTATGTTGTTTGTGCATGGTGTGTCTGTGTGTTTGATGGGTTCAGTGGTGTTCGTGTGCATTTATGTTGTTCCGCTCTGTTGCGTCTAGTGTTGTTTGTCTTACATAGGCATAGTTGTGGGGTGTGTGGTTGACAGGCAGTTGGGGCTACATGGACAGGACTTCAATGGTGTTTCGGTTGTGTGTGATGAGTTGCACAGTGGCTGCCGTGTGGTACTATATTCAGTGTGGCTTGTGCATGCAGACGTGGCTCCTTGGGTGTTGCTATGTCTGTGATGGGTCATGTGGGGTGTGAGTCTGTTGTTCATGTCCGTGTGCACATTGTTCACTTGTTCGTGACGGTGGGCGGTGCTGCGTGTTCGTCTGCTACGTGACATGTCCCATGTGTTGGTCGTGTTACGGTCCTCATGCCTCCAGTAATCCGGCCCTGTCCAGTTTCCCACCTGCAAGTTGTTGGTGCGTGCACTGTACTGGATGCCACATGGCTCTAAGCGGGGGTGCTCCATGTTGCAGGTCTGTGGGGGTGGGAGGGTGTTGTGGGTCGTGGGGGTGGCTGGATACCCACTGACACCGATTGCTGTGGACCGTGATGTCTGCCTTTCGGCTGTCGTTGTGCACTGCGGTGGCTGACACGTGGGTGTGGGGTGTGGGGATGCTCCTCCTTGCTGTGCTGTGGGACTGGGGCCTGGTGTGTGTTGTACTTGGGCTGTCCACCATCCCACCCACTGCACTTTGTGTTCCTGCCACTTACCTGTTACTTGTCGGTTGGTGCAGCTGTGGCGGACACATGGGTGTGGTGGGTGCTCGTTGTGGCGCTTCTGGCATATTTGGGGACCTGTTGGTGGTTACGTGGCTGGCTTAGTGTACACATGTCCCCACGCATCTTGCAGTTGTTCGGTTTGGGCTGTGTGTGGTGGTGTCTGTTGCATGTGTGTGTGATGTGTTGTGTATTGTGTGCTGGACATGGGGGTGTTTGTCCCTGGGAGCTGTGGCATGGTGGTAGTGCATGTGAGTACATAGCGGTGTGCTGGTATACATTAGTTTGTACTTACCAGCCTCCACTCCCCTGCTAATCCGGCGAGGATCTCCGGATGGATTACGACTCGCACCTTCTCCTCCCACGCTTTGAAGGTCTTAAAGAGCGCGGGATTCCCTCCGCCAGTGACGGCAGCCAGCTCTCTGTTTTTGCCCTCCTTCTTCTTGACCAGGCTCTTGACGTCATTCCAACGTTTGTTAATCTCGACTCTGTTCCTGGGCAGGGTCCCGACTGCATTGACCTGGTCTACGATCCGGTTCCACATTCTGTTTCTGGTGGCTAGTGGTGTGTGCTGGACCATGTTCCCATAGATTTGTGGGTACACCTTGATGATCTCGTCGACCATGACCGTCAGCTCCATGGGCGTGAACTTGGGCATCCTTTGTGGTGCCATGGTGTTTGTGGTGCTGGTGCGGTGTGTGTTGTGTAATGTGCAGGGGGTTTGTGGTGCCGGTGTTTGGTGGTGGTGGTGGTGGTGGTGGTGGTGGTGGTGTTTGGTGGTGGTGGTGGTGGTGGTGGTGGTAGTGATGTGTGCGTTTCTGTGGTGTGCTGCTGTCCTTGCTGTGTCACTGTGTCCTCTCCTCTCCTCTCTGGTTTGCAATGTAGCAAGGGGTTGTGGTCTGTGGGAGTGCTGCTTTTGTACTCACCTATGTGGGTGTGTCCTCATGGTCTGTTGTTTTCAGGTGTGTTGTGTCTGGGGTTCTGGCCTTTGTATTTTTTGTTTGTCCGGGGGGTGTTTTCGGGATATGTACTGTGCTTGTGTATTTGTGCGTGCCTTGCTGTGTGGACTTGTTGGCCATGTTGTGTGCTATTGGTTTTGTGTGCGGATGGTTTCTGTGCAGGTACGTGGGCGCCATGGCTTCTGCCGTGTCGATTCTCATCGGCGTTGTTTGCGCTGGCGGGCGGTATATTTGTGGTTTTTCCGCGCTCATGTCGGTGCGATCGTAATGTCACGTGCGGTGTGTCGGCCGTGAGGGCGGGCGGTTTTGTGTTGTCGTGCGTGTTTCCGTCCGTGGCGGGCGGTTTGTCTCCGACTCGGACGTTGGCGGGCGGTATTTTGTGTGCTTTTTCCGCCGATGGCGGTATTCGGTTTGTGTAATCGTAATGGCGTGGTCGGTGTTCAGGCGGTGTGTGCGGGCGGATTTTTGCCGCTTCCATGCCTGGCGGAATTATTTACGCCGGGTATCGTAATGTGCCCCTAAATTATCAATTTGAAAGGATTCGTTCTATATGCTGAAAATCAACATATTCAAACATTCAAATGCATTATCAATTTACAAAAAGAGGGAAATGGCTAAGAAAAGATCAGAAAAACAATGAATAAGGAAAAGAGAAGAGGGAAAGGTAGAGGAAAAAAGTAAACAGGGCATAGGAGAGAGGCTGCAGCAGCAGGGAAATAAGGGAAAAAGAAAAGAAATAACAAAGTAAACTGGAGGAAATAGGATTAGAAATAAGGAATTCAGAAGGTAGAAAAAAGAGATATGGTGGGTTAGTAGACACCAAAATAGGTAGAAGTAGGGGTGGGCGGAACTCACAAAGTTTCACTCCGTGGAAATGCGTGGACTCACAGAAACACTCAGCGATATTCTGTGGAATTCTGCCAATGGTTGGAAAATATGCAGCTCGCACTGCAATTTAGAACCAGTAGTGCAAGCAGCGCTGAAATCAGCGTGAACTGCACCATGCGTTGTGCAAGAGCGCGCAGTCATTTGAGTTGATTTTGCTGCCACTCGAGTAGAAAATCTACTCATGTTGCAGCAAATCTGCCCGAACTGCAGCCCTGTGACCACAACCACTCGCAAACGCCAGCCACTTCCCACATTAGAAAATCACACTAGGGTATTCAAAATCTTGCTCACGCTTGCCAGCCTCCATATTCTGGAACCTTGTGGGAGAAAAATTCCACTGCGCTGTAATTGGCAGAATTTGGCCAGAACTCAACTTAATAGAATAATTCGGAGTGGTCAAAATTCCCCAATTTCGAGGGTGGAACATTTCGCACACCCCTAGGCAGGTAAAGAAAATTCCTTGCCCCGTTCTTCTTTGGTTGTCCTGAAAGGAGTAAAGAAAAAGAAGACACTGATTAGTAGTATCAACTGCCACAAGCACTTGTAAAAGTTAAGAGTGAAATAAATTTACTGCTTCTGTAACCAAACTTGTCCTCCTTTATCTTAAACGTAAGAGTTCCTTGTCCTAGACATAACTTCCAATGATATTATTCCTCTTCTTGAAATTATATCAACAAACATGCTGCTTTAGACAAATATGACAGCTTCTTTACACAGTCCCAGCAAGAATTTGCATTGAATACTCTGAGCAGCAGTAAGTTTTATGGAAAACTTATTGACATGGCGTGAGCCTCTGATTTTACTCTTATGTTGCCGATGCACAGATCTACCTGTATACATTTTCCCGGGAGAAGACCTTACAAATATTGATGATGAAGAGAGGCCCATTGAAGACCGCGATCATCATTGCACGTGGGCTGGTACTCCCCAGACTCATTGGGATTACAAGTCCTGTGGGAACATCGGAGTACAGTGTCTTTTACCCAACCACTTTGCCTGCTAGATATAGGTGACATGCCCCAGTAAAATACCAGGCAAAAACATGATGAAATCAAGGCCAGAAACACAGATTCTTACGTGTTTACTACCCAAAAAGATGCACCGGGGATTACTTCTACCTCAGAATTTCAGGTGGAAGCACTATCGGGAATTCCAGGGCCCACCCATAATGGGTCTCTGAATGGAAATAATGACAACCTGAATGAGTGCATAATTGAGATCCTGCTTCTAGGCACCCATTGTCTTTGCTTCCTCATGACTAGATTGGCCATTCTGCCACAGTGGCATTTCCCAGGTGGGCTGCAGCCTAGGAGGCTGCTTTCCAAGTATGACAGTCTGCCATGACCAAACCATGACCCCACAGTCCGTTGTCAGTCACTACCTCCTGTGCTGTGAGTAGGCTGTTTGAGTATTATTTCTAAGGCTGTTTTGGTTTCCAGTCTAGCCCTGAACCCCCATTCGTTCCATGCTCTCTCGTCAACGTAGCACAGGACAACTCAACATCACAGCACACACGCTGGCGTAATAGCCCCCACAGCCCCGTGGTGCGGGGGCCCCTGAGCTCCAGGCAGCCCCCTCTGCTTCTGACTGGGTCTTGAGGGTGGGGGCCCCTCCATGCACTTTGCAGGGGGCCCCCGCAAGTTTCGTTACACCACTGAGCGCACACCAGAGCAGCATGATCTCGAGATACAGGTCTGCATGCCTGCAGCCTGAGAATGCCCTGCTCATGACTCCTACCAGCCTAGCAGACGGCATCTGTTATTCGTGTTCACCGCGTGGCTGCTGGAGATCACTGAAGCTGCAAAACTACCTTTCTTTATTTCTACACAAATGGTAGAGCTAATGGCGCTGCAGCACTCAGGAGCCTGACCTTCCCAGGGGGCCTTCCACCTTCGGCTGGTTAAAGAGCTCTCTGCTCCGCTCCACTGTGCGGGCAGCCATAAACGCTGCCTCTGCGGACACACTCAGTTGCATATGCCCTTTGTATGTATTGTTGAGCATCATCAGGTGAGATTTACTATTCACACTGCACGAATGCCTTCAGGGAGAGAGTTCAGTCAATAGCTTTAGCTTGAAATCTTAACCATGCAGTCTGGATACAAAGGTCATTCCGACGGATTATATGTGAAAATGCAAGTCTTTCAGACATTTGCAATTTATTGCTGTAGACGGTGGTGTTGTAGTAAATGCCAGCTAGCAAAGTAGCTCAGAGGATTAATGTACCTGCTGCGTATCTTAGTGCAAGCTGAAGGTCACAGGTTTGGATCTTATGTGGCTGGCTCAGCCCTTAATACTTTTGAGGTTGATTACTGATTATTAATGAATACTATGTGCGGCGCTTTGCTCCCAGATGCACTTTAGTGGCATTTAAACCAATTTTCATTAAGAGGGAGGATCAAGAGTAAGACTGTGCCACTGTCCAGCTTTGTGATACTGCTCTGCAAACGTTGTGTGTGTGTGTGGGTAAATATATATATATATATATTACCTACTGGCTGTCGCCAGTAGGTAGTTATAGTTAGGACCTAGTTTCCATACGAAAAGCATTTTTTGATTTGCCAATAACTTTGGCGCCAGTTGACGAATCTTCGCGAAATTTTCAAAACTAGTGGGGCGCTCCGGTCAGCCCCTGTCTTGAAAGTTTCGGAGTGAATCCTCCCGAGCACGAGCTTAATTCTGATTGGCTGCCAACACTCCAAACCAGAATGTGTTGGCAGCCATCTTGTGACTCAGTAACCGAGTCACAAGAAAACAGTAAAAAAAAAGGTAAAAAACCAAGAAAAGGGGGCAGGGTGTAAAACCCCTGACCCCCTAGGCCTGCTCAGGGGGTCAGGCCAAAAAAAGCATTTTGTTTTAAAAAAAATAAACAAATCGGCCAAATTCGCTCTCGGTGCGCAAATCCGGCCGGAAAAAAAACCCACGAACCACGCTTCGTTTCTTAAAGCCCCCGGGTGGGCCAGGCCCTGGGGGCAATGCCAAATTAATTAGCGGGGGCCCACGGGGGCCCCCACAGCCCTGGGGTCTGCCACCTACCCGGGGCCTAATTATTATTATTTTTTTTTAAATTGTGGGGGGCTCCTGCCCCCCTCACGCAACCCCGGGGACCGCCACCTCCCCGGGGCATTCATTGTTAAGGGCAGGGGGGCCTTGCAGGCCCCCCAAGCCCCAGGGACCACCACCTCCCCAGGGTACTGAGTTAATAAATGTGGGGGGGCTTTGCGGGACCCCCCAAGCACCAGGGACCACCACCTCCCTGGGGCATTGAATATATAAATTCGGGGGTCCGTTGCAGA
Source organism: Calotriton arnoldi (assembly GCA_963921515.1). NCBI lineage: Eukaryota > Metazoa > Chordata > Amphibia > Caudata > Salamandridae > Calotriton > Calotriton arnoldi. The sequence continues at coordinate 236,975 of CAWUFW010017723.1, read as the reverse complement.
CCCCCGGCCCCGGGGACTACCACCTCGACCGGGGCTTTAAACACTAAGGGAGGGGGCCAGTGAGGCCCCCCTCCTGGAGCCCTCTATGGCCCTGGGGACCGCCACCGCCCAGGGCCGGCTCCTGCAATGTCCCGGGGTGCCCACCCCCCGGGACATTGCCGTTTGCTATGGCAGGGCGGGAGCACGGCTCCCGCCCTGCCATAGCAAACACTGCTTTTCTTCGTTGAAGCGAGAGCAGGAAACTTGCTCTCGCTTCAGTGAAGAAAAGCAGAATTGCCATGTTAGCAGCTCCCCTTGCCCAAAAGCAATGCCGGCTACTGCAGGAGGCGGGGAGCCCCAGGGACCGTGGGGGCATTGGGGCTCTCCCCACGGTCCCCAACTTGAGGGCTGGCCCTGGGGGATGGGGTCCACGGTGCCAGAAGTGGCCCGGGAGGGGGGCCACTCGGCCACCCTCCCCTTCACTTTATTTTTTATTTTAAAAAAAATAAAAACAGAAGGCCAGCCCCGTGGGATGGGGTCCCCGGGGCCACAATTGGCCTTAGGAGGGGGGCCACGAGGCCCCCTCCACAAAAAATTCCAGGCTAGCCAAGCCCGGGGGATGGGGTCTCCAGGGCCAGAAGTGGTCCAGGGGAGGGGGGCCACGGGGCCCCCCTCCTGGCAAAAACTTTAAAAAACGAGGCCAGGCCCCAGGTGATGGGGTCCCCAGGGCCAGAAGTGGCCCAGGGGAGGGGGGCCACGCGGCCCCCCTCCCAGCAAAAATAAATTAAAAAATGAGGATAGGCCCCGGGGGATGGGGTACCAGGGGCCAATAGTGGCTCAGGGAAGGGGGCCACGTGGCCCCTTTTCCATTTAAAAAAAAATGCTCAGGCCCTGGGGGATGGGGTCCCCAGGGCCCAAAAAATGTTAAGAGAAGGGGGGCCACACAGCCCCCTTCGAACAAAAGAAAAAAAACAGAAGCCGGCATCTCACCGAAGGCTTCGCCCCCTCCCTGCACCAGTCTGCAAACGCACCTCCTGGTGCCTTTTGGGTTGGGGGAGGAAGTCCCCTAGAATGTTATGGGTCCTTAGGGGCCAACTAGCCCACCAGGTACCTCCAGTAAGCCCCACACAGTGGGATTGCTGAGAGGTGGTCCGAGGCCATGCCCCTTTTTACACCACTCTGCAAACGCACCTCTTGGCACATTGCTGGTGGGGCGATGAGGTCCTCTTGTGTCCTGAGGACCTCAGGACTAAAGTAGACTTCATGCCCCGAGCAGCAGTGCACCAGGAGTCGCGTTTGCAGAGTGGTGTAAAAAGGGGGCATGGCCTTTGTGCACTCTCAGCAATCTGACTGTACGGGGATTACTGGAGGTAACAGGAGGGCTAGTTGGCCCCCAGGGACCCTCAGGAGGAAAGGGGACTTCATCCCCCAACCAAGAGTGCACCAGGAGGCGCGTTTTCAGAGTGATGGAGAAAGGGGGCATGGCCTGTGTCCACCTTTCAGCAATCCCACTGTGTGGGGCTTACTGGAGGTAAGAGGTAGGCTAGTTGGCCCCTAAGGAGTCGGACCCCCAGCAGCGAAGGGGACTTCAATCCCCATTCAAGAGCGCACCAGGGAGCGCGTTTGCAGAGTGGTGGGCAAAGGGGGCGTGGCCTGCTATGAGAACTTAGCAATCCTGCTGTGTGGGACTTACTGGAGGTAATATTAGGGGTAGTTGGCCCCCAAGGATGTCCTTGGGGGCCAACTACCTCTCTTGTTACCTCCAGTAAGTCCCACACAGTGGGATTGCTAAGACGTCTTTGGAGGCCATGCCCCCCTTTCTCCACCACTCTGCAAACGCACCTCCTGGCAGACTTCGGGATGGGGGATGAAGTCCAATTTACTCCTGAGGTCCTTTGGGGGCCAAGAAGCCCTCCTGGTACCTCCTGTAAGTCCTATGCAGCAGAATTCCTGAGCACTGGTCGGAGGCCCAGCACTCTTTCCCCACCTCTCTTCAAACGCGACTACTAGTTAAAGAAGTGTTTGCAATGTAATAGGTTTCGCATTTGCGAGAGTTATAGCTATTGGCGTTGTAAATGTAAAAGTTTTTTACTAATGTTTTTTGGAGTGGAGTGGATGTACGTTGTGTGTGGTGGAATTATGTGGTAAGTTGTGCAGTGAAATTATGTGAATAGAAAGTATGTGGTATTTATTTTATAGGAATTATGTAGAGTAGGATTATGTGTTATGGAGAGTAATTATGTGGTATGGTAGTCTGTGTTGTGGAGTGGTAACCTCAGGTTTAGTCTTCCTCATTTCCATAGAAGCTCAACTATGAACTCAGTGAGACAAAAAAAGAAGGAATCTCTGAGGAGCACTTGTGGACCTAGTCAGAGGTATGAGTAGGACAGCGACAAGTGTTACAGTGTGGTGGAAGGCCCTTTGCAAACCTAGAATGGTCACCTGTTACTTATTGCTAAATGTGAGTGTTAAATTGGTACTAATGGTGTGCAAGTCACTCTTGCTTCTTTCTGCACCTCTCTTGCCTCTTTCTGCATTTCTGTTGCTTCTTTCTGCACATTTCTTTCTTTTTCTGCACTTCTCTTGCCTCTTTCTGCAAATCTCTTCTACATTCTGCACCTCTCTTGCCTCTTTCTGCACCTCTGTTGACTCTTTCTACACCTCATTTGCCTCTTTATGTACCCCTCTTGCCTCTTTCTGCACCCTTCTTCCCTCTTTCTGCACCTCTATTGCCTTTTTTTGTACCCCTCTTATGTCTTTCTGCACCCTTTGTGCCTCTTTCTGCACCTCTGTTCCTTCTTTCTGCACTTCTTTTGTTTCTTTCTGCACCTGTCTTGCTTCTTTGTGCACCCCTCTTGCCTCTCTCTCCACCCCTCTTTCTGTACTTCTGTTGCTTCTTTCTGCACTTATCTTGCTTCTTTCTGCACCTCACCTGCCTCTTTCTGCACCTCTCTTGCCTCTTTCTGCAGTTCTCTTGCCTCCTTCTGCACTTCACTTGCCTCTTTCTGTAACTCTCTTGCCTATTTCTGCACCTCTCTTGCCTCTTTCTGCACCTCACTTGCTTCTTTCTGCACCCCTTTTGCCTGTTTCTGCACCCCTCTTCCCTCTTTGTGCAACTCTTTTGCCTCTTTCTGCACCACTCTTGCCTCTTTGTGTACCTCTGTTCCTTCTTTCTTCACCTGTCTTGTCTCTTTCTGCACCCTTCATGCCTCTTTCAGCACCTCTGTTGCTTCTTTCTGCAGTTCTCTTCCTCTTTCTGCACCCCTCCTGCCTCTTTCTGTATCCCTCTTTCCTCTTTGTGCACCTCTCCTACCCCCTTCTGCACCCCTCTTGCCTCTTTTACCACCTCTGTTGGTTCTTTCTGCACCTCTTTGCTTCGTTCTGCACCTCACTTGCCTCTTTCTGTACCCCTCATGCATCTTTCTGCACCTCTGTTGGTTGTTTCTGCACTGCTCTGGCTTCTTCCTGCACCTCTGTTCCAAATTTCTGCATCCCTCTTGCCTTTTTCTGCACCCCTCTTCCCTCTTTCTACACCTCTCTTGCCTCAGTCTGCCCACCTGTTCCCTCTTTCTGCACCCCTTTTGCCTGTTTCTGCAACTCGCTTGCCTCTTTGTGCACATCTCCTGCCTCTTTCTGTACCTCTCTTGCCTCTTTGTACACATCTCCTACCTCTTTCTGCACCCCACCTGCCTCTTTTTGCACCTCTGTTGGTTCTTTCTGCACTGCTCTTGCTTCTTTCTACACCTCTGTTGCTTCTTTCAGCAATTCTCTTGCTTCTTTCTGCACTTCTCTTCCTTCTTTCTGCACCCCTCCTGCCTCTTTCTGTACCTCTCTTGCTTCTTTGTGCACATCTCCTACCTCTTTCTGCACCCCTCTTGTCTCTTTTTGAACCTCTGTTGGTTCTTTCTGCACTGCTCTTGCTTCTTTCTGCATCTTGCTTGCCTCTTTCTGCACTTCTCTTGCTTCTTTCTACACCTCTGTTGCTTCTTTCAGCAATTCTCCTGCCTCTTTCTGTACTTCTCTTCCTTCTTTCTGCACCCCTTCTGCCTCTTTCTGTACCTCTCTTGCCTCTTTGTGCACCTCTCCTACCTCTTTCTGCACCCCTCTTGCCTCTTTTTGCACCTCTGTTTGTTCTTTCTGCACTGCTCTTGCTTCTTTCTGCGCCTCACTTGCCTCTTTCTGCACTTCTCTTGCTTCTTTCTACACCTGTTGCTTCTTTCAGCAATTCTCTTGCCTCTTTCTGCATTTCTCTTGCTTGTTTCTGCACCTCTTTTGCATCTTTCTGCACCTCTGTTGCCTCTTTCTGCACTTCACTTGCTTCTTTCTGCACCTCACTTGCCTCTTTCAGCACCTCTGTTGCTTTTTTCTGCAGATCTCTTGCCTCTTTCTGCACCCCTCTTTTCTCTTTCTGCACCTCTCTTGCCTCTTTCTGCACCCCTGTTCCGTTTCTGCACTTTTCCTGCCTCTTTCTTCACCTTTCTTGCCTCTTTCTGTACCTCTGTTGCCTCTTTCTGCACTTCTCTTGCTCTTTCTGCACCCTTCGCGCCTCTTTCAGCACCTCTGTTGGTTCTTTCCGCACTGCTCTTGCTTCTTGCTGCACCTCACTTGCCTCTTTCTGCACTTCTCTTGCTTCTTTCTATACCTCTGTTGCTTCTTTCAGCAATTCTCTTGCCTCTTTCTGCACTTCTCTTCCTTCTTTCTGCACCCCTCCTGCCTCTTTCTGTACCTCTCTTGCATCTTTGTGCACTCCTCCTACCTTTTTCTGCACCCCTTGCCTCTTTTTGCACCTCTGTTGGTTCTTTCTGCACTGCTCTTGCTTCTTTCTGCACCGCACTTGCCTCTTTCTGCACTTCTCTTGCTTCTTTCTACAGCTCTGTTGCTTCTTTCAGCAATTCTCGTGCCTCTTTCTGCACTTCTCTTCCTTCTTTCTACACCCCTCCTGCCTCTTTCTGTACCTCTCTTGCCTCTTTGTGCACCTCTCCTACCTCTTTCTGCACCCCTCTTGCCTCTTTTTGCACCTCTGTTGGTACTTTCTGCACTGCTCTTGCTTCTTTCTGCACCTCACTTGCCTCTTTCTGCACTTCTCTTGCTTCTTTCTACACCTCTGTTGCTTCTTTCAGCAATTCTCATGCCTCTTCCTGCACTTCTCTTCCTTCTTTCTGCACCCCTCCTGCCTCTTTCCGTACCTCTCTTGCCTCTTTGTCCACCTCTCCTACCTCTTTCTGCACCCCCCTTCCCTCTTTTTGCACCTCTGGTGGTTCTTTCTGCACAGCTCTTGCTTCTTTCTGCACCTCACTTGCCTCTTTATGCACTTCTCTTGCTTCTTTCTACACCTCTGTTGCTTCTTTCAGCAATTCTCTTGCCTCTTTCTGCATTTCTCTTCCTTCTTTCTGCACCCCTCCTGCCTCTTTCTGTACTTCTCTTGCCTCTTTGTGCACCTCTCCTACCTCTTTCTGCACCCCTCTTGCCTCTTTTTGAACCTCTGTTGGTTCTTTCTGCACTGCTCTTGCTTCTTTCTGCACCTCACTTGCCTCTTTCTGCACTTCTCTTGCTTCTTTCTACACTTCTGTTGCTTCTTTCAGCAATTCTCTTGCCTCTTTCTGCTCTTCTCTTGCTTGTCTCTGCACCTCTCTTGCGTCTTTCTGCACCTCTGTTGCCTCTTTCTGCACTTCACTTGCTTGTTTCTGCACCTTTTTTGCCTCTTTTGGCACCTCTGTTGCTACTTTCTGCACTTCTCTTGCCTCTTTCTGCACACACAGGGCTACTTTTAAGCTGACCTCAGGCTCAGCAGTGCACACATGCAAGTGCAGAAAAGGGCTGCTGGCCTCTAAACTGCCATGCCCTATTATATGCTAGGGACTTAGAGGTAGTTTTAATCCCCCTGCCCTATTATGTACTAGGGGCTTACATGGGAGGTCATGCCAATCACAGGGGTACCCCAACCCATAGTGTACCCTAGTGTATGTAGGTGTTTTCACTGTATTCTAATTGTGTTTCAGCATAGCACTGGCTCCGGGCCTGGTTAGTCAGAGTCAGTTACCACCAGTACCAGTCAGCAAAAGGTTGGGGGCACAGGATGACTTTGCAACAAGGCCTCTTTCTGCACCTCTGTTGGTTCTTTCTGCATATCTCTTGCTTCTTTCTGCACCTTTCTTCGTCTTTCTGGACTTCTGTTGCCTCTTTGTGCATTTCTCTTGCTTCTTTCTTCGCTTTTCTTCCTCTTTCTGCACATGTCCTACCTCTGTAGGCATAGCTAGAAATTAGCATTTAAAAAACCTTTGAAATTCACTGAAAAAAACCATAGGTTTCAGGGACGTTATAGTTAGAAATTATCATTTAAAAAACCTTTGAAATTCACTGAAAAACCATAGGTTTCAGGGACGTTATAGTTAGAAATTCGAATTTAAAAAACCTTTGAAATTCACTGAAAAAACCATAGGTTTCAGGGATGTTATAGTTAGAAACTAGCATGTAAAAAACCTTAGAAATTCACTGAAAAAACCACAGGTTTCAGGGACGTTATAGTTAGTTGGAAATTTCACTCGTACAAAACCAGAGAAATTCGGCCGTTATAGTAAGTAGAGGTAACTATAACTTGCGCCCCCGCAATGCACTGCTGATGACGTCACATATTACATAACTCATGAGATGGTCAGTGACATCACTGATGACATCACTGATGACATCTCAAATGACATCACTGATGACATCATCCAGTGAATGTGTGTTTCTGTAAAGTTTAGTTATGTTTTATATATATATATATGCCAAGGTGTATTGAAGAATGAGTGGGTGTATAAGTGTCTGAATGGATGATTTAGTAGGTGCGTGACTGATTGTATAAGTGACTGATTAAGCGTATCTTACTGAATGCATGGGTTAGTGAGTAAACTGTGTAAATGTCTGTAACAGTCTGTCTGTTGGTGTATAAGCGGCTACATGGGTTGGTGAGCAGCTACATGACTGCCTATATGTGTTATTGATTGGTTGTCTGAGTATCTGTATGGGTGCCTGAGTGTCTGTGTGAGTGGGTGGGGGGTGGGTGACTCTGTGCATAGATGTGTGAGTGGGTGATTCACTGGGTGTATGGGTTCAAGAGTGCATCTGTGAAGGGCTGTATGGGTGGGAGAGTGTGTGTATGGGTGTGTTGGTGAGTGAATGGATGTCTCAGTGGTATATGTGTGAGAAACTACATATGTAAAAGGCAGTATATTTGAGTGTTGGAGTATATAAATGACTATACGTGAGAGTGAGTGATTGTGAGAGTGGCTGTATGGATGAATGTGTGCTTGTATCAGTGATTGTATAAGAGAGTAAGTATGTGTTAGTATTTGTATAAATAAGTGATGTGGTCTGTGTATAACTGTATAGGTGAGTAAATGGGTGTGATTGATTCTTTGCATGACTGAGTAGGTGTGTGAGTAAGTCTACGGATGAGTGGCGGTGTGTGAGTGTATGTATAGGTGTATGAGTGCATATGATAGTGCTGTATTGATGAGTGACTGCATGTATGAGCTACTGTATGGGTGAATGAGTGGATGTGTGTGTGTAGACCTAGGAATCACTGAGCGGGTATGTACTAACTGCTATTGGTCTGTCTATGGTTTCGATATTGGAAGTCTGTATTTTAGAGTGGGTGTATAAAAGGTTTTATTAGGGTGTGAGGAGGAGCATCAGATTATCACATGGATGATGTCATCAGTGATGTCATTTGAGATGTCATCAGTGATGTCATCAGTGATGTCACTAACCATGTCATGAGCGATGTAATATGTGACGTCATCAGCAGTGCATTGCGGGGGCGCGAGTTATAGTTACCTCTACTTACTATAATGGCTGAATTTCTCTGGTTTTGTACGAGTAAAATGTCCAACTAACTATAACGTCCCTGAAACCTGTGGTTTTTTCAGTGAATTTCTAAGGTTTTTAAATGCTAATTTCTAACTATAACGTCTCTGAAACCTATGTTTTTTTTTCCAGTGAATATATATATATATATATATATATATATATATATATATATATATATATATATATATATATATATGGGTTATACTTACTTGTAAAATACTTAGATTTACTGGTGAAACCTTTACCATGCATATGCCTTTGTCATTCATGATTTTGCAACGAAGTTCGTTGCAAAGGCATGCATGGTAAAGACATATGCATTGTAAAAACATGCGCGGTAATGGTTATTCGCATTGAAACGGCATGCATTATAACGGAATGCGTGGTTCCATCAGACATCCATGGGAAATACACCAAGAGACCTTGTTCATGTAAGGTTAAGGTCATTTGGTGTGGCCTATTGCAAAGTAGGTTGGCACCTTTGAAGGATTTTTCAGTGTTGTATTGTAGAAAGGTCTGGATCACGCCAGGATGTAAAGTGAGACGAGGCGCATTTCAGCCTTCCTAAAGGCAAGGTGGTTTTGTATTCGCCTTATGTTTAGGGGTAGGTTTGTCAAACTTTTGATGGCTTAGACTGAGAAGAACACACCTCCCATTCTTAATTTGTTGTAATTTGTTCTTAATTTGTTGTTGTGTGGTAGTTTCAATAGTGGCATAGACAGCACAAAGGTCATGGGAGTGTGTAATGTTTGCTGGAGGAACTTGATCGATACTTGGAGTGCTCAGTGAGTTATATAAAGTATTTATTTGTGTTTTTCCAAAAATATATCTTACAGAAATATTGAAAATTGCACAATCACTAATAAGACAGATAAAATCTTCCTATATAAAATTCTGTTAAATATGGCCAAAATAAATATAATATTTGCACTATTTGAATGTAATTCAACCCTAAGCATTACAAGAAGTAAAGTGCACAGTGCTTCTTGACTAGACAGTCATTCCTCCTAATATGTAACACATGATCTCACATAAGACAAAAAAAATCATATACAAAATACAGTTTAAAATATCCAAGATAAATACAACTTTAGCAGTGCTTGATGTCTGACAATAAGTCTTAGACCATATCATTGAATTAACACTGATCATTGCAAGCAGAAAAGCTCATTCTTTTATCCAGAGCTTTGGAAAGATAAGGAAATGTCCATTCCAAATTTTCAATGGAATGCGTAACAATATTTTTTAGCAAACACAAGGAGATGATGAACGGAGCGCTGAAACTTTTCAGACATTCACCACCAGTCACAGATCTGGGTTGAATCCATCATCGTTCTTTAGCTCACTTCGCCACCTCAGTTCAGACCCAGCCATATGCAAATCAGTCTTGACCCTGTGCCTCATGGGAACAGTCCAGACCGAACTGCCAAGCCAGGTCTTCCCTGAACCGGAAACAAGCATCCCTGGACCGGTTTCAGGGTAACACCCCTCATCAGTCAGGCTAGCTTGAATCTAGTAGCCAGCAGGTAGTTCCTATCTGACTACTGACCACTCTAGCTGTTTAACTGAGCAGAGCTTTTACCATTCCTATTTTAGTTTGCTTATCAAAATTAAAAACATCAAACTTAAGAAAATGTACCAATTTGGCGTGAGAGGAGTTCTCAGGGCAAATGGGTGCTCCTTGAATTCGAACCGAAAATTTAGAGTTATCCTCTTTTTTTATAAGGGAGAATAAAGATTTTGGGGCATGACATTTGGCTAATAAGTCCTAAAAGGACAAACCTAGTTTGAGTCCTAATGATTTAACCATTGTATTCGGTAGGAGAGAAAAAAGCTTCTTAAGGCACATCCTTTCCTAATCATCCCAGCTTACTCAATTACTGATACAAAGCAGCTCTGCCCCCTATAAAACTTGCAGCACAAGTTTGCCTTGAATCGCTTTTTTTTTAAAGGGTCAGCTGATAACCTACCATCCCGAGCATCAAACCTTTTTAGAGCATTTGAAGTAGTTATCAGAGAGGATTTTAAAGACTTCTTAGAGCTTGGTGAGAGGACTAAGGTTTTAGTTTTATCTGTATTAATTGTATGTTTATTGCCCTTCCAGTATTCACAGAGGCCATTACATTTTTGCTGCAGGCCGGGTTGTCTGCATACATAAGGCACAAAACATGATAAGCTCCTATTTTAGGGAAGAAAGATTTAGCCAAAGCAAGTTAAATTGGAAGATTTGAAAAGAATAAACTAAAAAGAAGGGGAGCTAAAACACAACCTTGATGAAGTCCTTTTTTGACATGGATTTTCTCACATAGAATGCCATTTCTGTTTAGGTCCATCTGCAACCAATTTTGCAAATGGCCCTTTTCGATCATAAGCAGAAGGTTAGAGAGAATTTTGTAATCTTTTAAATTGTTTCACAGTGTTACATGGGCGACCAGATCGAAAGTGGCCCGAAAGTCAACAAAGCAGCAACACAATTTGCCAACAGAGTTTACCGACTGCCCATCCATCAAAAGGGCCAGACGGTGATCAATTGTGGAAGAGTTTTCCATAAAATCTCCTTGCTCTCTAAGAAAGATACTTGTTTCATAGGCCTAGTTTTCAAAATGTCATAAGAGAATTTTCGCATAAATCTTTAAGTTGTATCTAACAAGAAAATAAGATGATAATTGTCAGGTTCAGATCCGTTGCCTTTCTTATGATTAGGTTTTATGATGGCACCTCGCCAAGAGACTGGGATTAGACCTACACTTGTGATTCCTTCAAGCTGTTAGTCGAGGTGCAGGCATAGAGGTTATGGTGACATTGAGGCTTTAGAACTTAGAATTATTTGGTCATTCAATGGAGGCCGTGGGACACAAGTGGAAAGCAACCTCATGCTTACAGGATAATACCCAATAATCTCTGATTGCCCCAGGACCCAAAGAGAAAGGCTTACATTGGAGGGCAAGCACACAGTTTTCTAGGTTCCAGTCTCAGGAGACAGTAGATGCCATTTAAAAGCTTCTGTCATATCATTCAGGTAAACTCAAAATGACTGATAAGGTTTGGGGAAATCATATTTTCAGGCCATGAAGGGAACTGCACTGAAGGTACTGTACAAGGGAATGGGGTTCAAGCCGTATGTTACCAGCAAAAATCAGTCATTATCTTCAACATGGCCTCCCAGCCCAGTGGGGGCGGGGGCACCTTTGACTCTGAGGTAATGCTAGTGTCTATATAAGGATGAAAAACAAAGGATCGAGTCAAGATCCCAAAACAAAGCATTTTGGTGGGCAAGGTCCTCTTGTAGAGGTGCCAACCCTACTGCCGTCTTTGGTGGGCCCTCCACAGCTGATTCTTTAGCGGTGAAGGCAATGGACCTAACACTCCTTGGCGCAAAGGCTAGTGAGAATGAGAAGACTAGGCAGTCTGAGATCAAGAAAATGGTAGTAGCTCATAAGCAGATATAGAGGGAAAAAAGGCAAATGTATAGAAAGATGGCTGGCAGGAGAGTGAATTAGCTGTATAGGAAAAAGTCAGGAATCTTGACATAGAGAAGTTGGAGCTGGAAAAGGAGATATCAGTCAATGCCCTTAAAATTTAATGAATGGGAATGAGAATCAATCAGCTAAGATAGTACTAGACCCCTTTTCTAGCCTCTTTTTTTTTAACACAAACTTTATTGCATTTTTTATTAGACATATTTAACAGCTTCTGATAAACCACAGCAGTTCAAAGCAGTACATTAAGATGCAATAGAAGTGGTCCCATTATGTGTTGTACATCACAGCAGCATATATATTACAACAACATGTGTCAAACGACTTTGTGTATTTATCGACGTGGAATCCCCTTTCTAGCCTCTTTACATCAGTCAGTGTCCCCTTTAATGTTTTCTTTTGCCAAGGTGCTCCACCCTGCCATACCGTTGGTGCAGATGCTTTGATCTGGTTTGGGAACCTCTGAACATTCACATGCAGTTCAAAAAGTAGGTCCTGCTGAGCAGGCAGAAGTTCTACTAAGTCGACTTCCCTTGTGCGGAAATGAAGCTACCTTGAAGTGTGAGAGCAAGAACAACTGCAGTAAGTCAGTATGAAAGATGCTGTCCAAGGACTTGGGCTAACTCCACACTAGTAGAAGAAAACCCTTAAAAACCAGGTAAGAAAGATAAGGCCTCCTTTTGCAACTGGCTGTAGTGGCTAAAAGGAAATTGTATGGATGGGTTAAAGGGATGTATGCACAGTACTCTGCGTCCTTAAACAATCTTTTGGTGGTTGAACACATAGGGAAGGAGTGATCACCAACACTTCGACACTGTCTTGCAGACTCCAAGGACACTGACCCAGTGCAGCTAACCACAATGGTTTGCCAACATGGTTGGGTAGAAAGCTCAAGAGACTCAAAGCGTGATTTCAAAGAGTATCACTATTTCTCACCAGTGTAGCAAGAAGTCTAGAAGAAGTGTTGATGGAAATTCTTAGTTCTCCCAGCAGAAGCCAAATAGGCATGTGTTCTATGATCAGAACCAGAAAAAGAAAAATTCAGTTAAGGTTCTTCCTCCTCTACCAAGAATACTAGATGCTTTAATGATGGAAGGAAACACCACACTAAGACTGACTGCATGGCAAACTCTTATGTGGTCACCCTCTTGCTCCGGTTGTCAGTGTCTTGTCCATGGAAGGAACAGCATAGCTTGTCGCGGATGCACAGGTGTTCTGTGAAGCAGAAACAGTGCTGTGCGTGAGAAATAACCCTGGGTGGAGTTTGTGTAGTCGCGCTATGCTGAGTTCCGCGAAGTGGTAAAAAAACTCCGAGAGCAACGCGGAATTCCATTAGCAAGCGGAGTTGCTTGTTCCGCCCGTTCGCGATGCGTTTTTCCTGTTCGGGAACGCATATTGCGTGTTCGGGACGCTGTTTGCGTGCTCGGGGGGAAATATCTCGCGAACTTGCCCATGCGGTCGCCAATGGGCGCGGCCATTTTGTTTTTCACTTTTCCCGCCCGTTCGCGATGCGTATTTCCTGTTCTGGAACGCGTATTGCATGCTTCCCGCCCGTTCGCGATGCGTATTTCCAGTTCGGAAACACGTATTGCGTGTTCGCGACGCTTTTTGCGTGCTCGGGGGGAAATATCGCGCGAACTTGCCCATGCGATCGCAATGGGCGCGGCCATCTTGTTTTTCACTTTTTTGCTATGGTTCTGGGCCTGCTTTTCTATCCTCCCTCTATCTTTTCAATCCTTTGTTTCTGGAAACTTTTTTTTGATCTTTTTATTTATTATCTATCTCTCTATTTTCCTGATTCTATATTTTGAGTTTTTTTCTACTTTTTGTGTGTTTTTCACTACTTTTTCACTCTTTTTCTATTACTTGCTTTTTTCATTTCTTTTACCTACTTTTTTAATTCCTACCTTTTCTTTTCTGCCCCCGAGTACCAGAACCATGGCAAAGGCCAAGGGCAAGGCTCGTAGCCGCAGCCAGAGCCGCGACCGCCTTCCTTGCGGAAGGTGGCGCCCAAAAGGGGTGCAGGCACGGGCCTTATTTGGAGAGGCGGAGGTGGCCACACTTGTTTTTTTGTGCAGCGCCACCTCCCCTTAATCCTGGCAGCAGGCGGCAGGCCTTAGTCCGGGTACGGGCTCCCGGAGCATCACCAGCGGTGGGGAAGGGTGCGCCGGGCAGTGTTTCGCTGCTCTGGGGTCCGGCGCACCCATAACCAGCTTAAGCACCGGTGGTCCGATATCCTGGACCGGGAGCAGGACCTGCTGGACCTGCTAGGAGTTGAGGTCCCGGGGCTTGGTGAGTAACTATTTAATATTACTACTTTGTGTTCTTCTGCTCTGTGTTATATATTGTGACTATAATTTTTTTCCGAATAGCAAGAATGCTGCTGCTTACATTTCAGGTAAATTACGTTTAAAAATCTTCTGTGATTGTTATGTCACAGGTGCTCGGCGCTACTATCTTACTTGTTTGCAACTTTGCGTTCGCTTGGGCTGATTATGTAAGAGTTTACTTTAGAGAACTTAAGTTAGGTAATGCTAGAGAGACTCTAGTCCTTCCTTTGTCCTCCTGTCACTAAGAGATAGTGGTGGATTGATAGGTTTAGTTACTTATTAGTATCAGTTGTTAATATTTTAGCGGTCTGCGTGACGCATCCTCTGTTACGTCACATGCTGCTGAGTGCTGCTTACCCCAGTCCTTCGTAGAACCTTTTGTAGTTTGTTTAGTGAGTGGTAATAGGCTTAGCACTAGCAGAACATCAGCAGCAACCAACCAACAATTTGGTGTATGCAAAAATGTATGCATGTGACCTCCATCTATGCATTTTTGAGGACTAAAATAAATGGAAATGCAGACTTAGTGAACAATTGGCCCATCTGGAATAGGTGGACTAGGTCAGGTGGTACTTAGGCTTAGTTAGTATTCTGGAATCAGAATGGAACACTGGATTAGTGTTCATAAATAACTAGACGGTCCGCGAATCCCGCAATACTACTAGTCGACCAGATTAGATAGGTCAATTTTATTGCAATTGTTGTTTCCAGAAATGTTTTTTTGAGCGTGTTTTAAATTTTTTTTATTTGTTTCACACCAATCATCAATGTTTGTCTCTTTCTTTCTTATATCTTTCATGATCAGCAGCACCCAGGGGCAAGAAGACGGGGTCGTTCGAGTCGGCGGGAGCAGCTTCAGAAGATGCCGGCCAGGACCGCTCCGCTACCAAGGGCTCTGCTGCTGGCCCCAGTAAGTCCTCCTGTTGTTAATATTAATAATTATACTTCCCTAACTTTTACTGCACCTTATTTTTTCCAAACTATTATTTCCGTTTCCTAATTCTATTTTTTACCAATTCTTCTTCGATCTAGACTATCTGTTTCTAAATTCTTGTTATCCCTGCCTCTAACTGCCTCTGCTATGACTCTCTGTACTACTACTATTAGTCTGTCTGTAGCTAAGCTTGCCCAGTTGGCCACTGTTTATTTAAAAGGTTTTAAAACTCAGATTCACCAATAGCTGTAGCCACTGAGTCCAGTCCTTTGGGTTGTCCTCTTCTAGTCTTCTTAATCTTTCTTGAGGCTTTTCGACAATTCCCACCAACAAAATGCCCAACCAGATATTTTACTATTTTTGATACGATAGGACATACTACTACTAGTCTACTCTAGTACCCGATTTGTACTACTGATGTATGTTGTATATGTATGTATGAACTTTTTTTTTCAATCTTGCTAGTGAAAAAGAATAAATAGGGAGAGGTGTATATGGCATCTAAAAAATGTGTAATGTTTTTTCTAGGCGCACCGACCACCAGTGCCGGGGCCAGCGGCGAAGGCGACGCGGCCAGTAAGGAGGGAGCAGAAGATGCGGCAGCTTCAGGGGGTGAGCCAGCAGCAGTGGCGGGCGGTGGTAAGTTATATTCCTTACTTATTAACATTACACTTGCTGCAAGTGTGTACACTGTACTGTTGAGAGAGACTAAGTTGTTGTGAACAACGGTTGAAGAAGACACCCTTTACTTAGCATTAGCAATAGCATTAGCGGCAGGAGTTGAGTAACTAATGGCCTCTTCTATCTGACTTCAACTCAGCTGTGAAAGTTTTATGGAGAAGACTAAGAGTCAGATCAGATGACCTTGATGGATGGGTTGAACGAAAAGGGACAGAAGGGTGGAAGCCAAGGATGAAGGACGGGCGAGATGTAATATTTGTGACTGGCAGAGAAGGATACGCGGGATGCATGCATAGGTGGCTGATAGGAATCAGATGCATGGGTGGTTGAAGGATGGGTGGAAGGTGAAAGAAAAGATGCCTGCCTGGGTGGGTGAAACTGTATGGGTGGATAGCAAGAATCCTCCGGGGTGTTTCATGGGTCAAACTCAAAGCCAAGGCAAGCAAGGAAGGAAGGATGCATGGGTGGTGGGTTAAAAAAAAAAGAATAAATGTTTGTTGTTGGTGAAACAAACTAAGGTTTGTTGAGAGATTAAGAAGAATGATAGACATGTTTACTTTGAATGGATGGATGCCTGGATGGTATTCATCATATATAGCATAGGTGGAGACTGTCACTGGATGAAGAGTCTTAGTTTGAACAGAATGTTAAAGAAACCGCGCCAGAGTAGCAAAGCCAAGGAGAATAAAAGTTGTATTTTCAGAATACACCCTTGACTCACAGTAGTTTGCAAGCACAGCATATGTATTGTGTATGTATGTTGTTATCAAGCGTCTCCCTCCGACTCCGAGGCCCACTCCCTACTTATGTTAATTTACTTTCGACTGTGTCAGCCTGCCGTGGGTGGCCTATCGGCTGCATGTTTATTGTTTACACAATCAATCAAAACAAAGTACCTCATGTCGTCCCATATATAAGCAATGATCATTTGGATCAGATATCATCTGCCTTTTTGTAGTAGTCAGGGCAGGGTGAAAGTGAAATTGAGCAGTTGCCCTTGATGTAACAAAGTATGGCCAGTGCCACCCGTAATAGAAAAATACGATGATTGTGTAGTCACTCAACTTCCCCACCTGCAGACAGTAGTAAATAAAACTAACATGAGTCTGCCTCACGAGTATGTTTGTCTTGGGCGCAAGCTGACTGAGCTGGCATGCCGGCTACAACAAGGTTACGTAGTTTCGCTAAACAAGAGAGAAGAAGAAGACTGGTGTACTGTGTACTCGAGTCCATAGTGCTAGTATAATGCCTGAAACCCCACAAATGTTAGAGGCCGAGGAAGTGGGAGGATAGATACATACCACAAATGTTATGTACTGTGCTTGCTAGTGCTACTGTGCCACTATGTGTAGAATTAATTTGTCTTACTGTTTTGCTAAGAGTATATTGTTACAATAGTCTTTTTTTCCTTCTTGATATAGCTACTCCTTCCAAAGGAAAATCTAAACCTGACAGGAAGGAGTTGGCAGCCATGGCCCGGCGCCGGAACCTGGAGGCCATACAAAACGAATACCGGCGGCTGGTGGTTCTGGCAGAGGAGGAGGAGGCAGCAGCTGCAGCCTCCTCCAATGCCCCGGGCCCCAGCCAGGCCCAGGTCCCTCCAGTGGTACGGCACCACGGTCAGGCAGCCACCCGCCGCCGCACTACATCCAACACTGCTGCCCCCCGTGGATGCAATTGTAGGGCATTCAAGCAACGCATGCTCCTCCGAATGGCACGCCTAGAGGAGCACTTAGAGGAGCGAGTAAAGATCCTGGTGGACAAGCAACTGAGAGCCCGCCGAATCCGATAAGAAACTAAAGACCCTGTTGTATTGCCCCTTTTTTATTCCTTTTTTTGGTGGGTGGGAATTGGGCGTTGGGTTGTATTTATTCACCGGACATTGGTTGGACTTTTTCTGGTTGGACATTGGTTGGGGTTAGGGAGAGGGGTGGGTCAGGTGTTGTGGGATTTTTTACATAGTTTATTTTTGTTAGGGGATTAAATTATATTTATACTTAAACTTTACATACAATGTTAATGTTTTGTGGGGGGATTACTGTTTTATGTCACACGGTTTCCTTGCTGCTGCAGGGTCGCAGCCAGTGTTTGATTTAAAAATAATCTGCCGATTTTATAACACACAGATAGATGTGGTACCCCTCACTGAGTGACTTGTCCTACTAGTACTGTCTGTCTCTCCTCCTAGTCTATGCATTCTGCAACAGGAGGACTCAAGGGGTGTGTGAATTAATTAATTAATATTATTATTTATACCTCCCCCAAACTTCTTCTCTTACCTGTGATTGATGTTTAACTTAGGCACAGCGATGGCTGCATGGCGATGATGGTTTGGTTTCCCAAGATGCCATGGTTGTGGTGGTAGTAGTAGACACTGGCAGTAGCATTTACAAAAAAAGAAAATGAGACAGTCAGTCGCCTGAGAGAGACTCTGGGAGGAGTAGTAGAACAAAGTACAGTACAGTACACAAGAAGACTGCCAAACAATAATAATAATGCTGATTAGCAATGCTAAAGTAAAATAAAACATAATGGTGGCGGGGATAGCCTAGTACAACAAGTTACAAACTGTAGTTGTGTCGAGTCACTCGACACAAGCGTAACCTTTAGTGCTGTGTAGGAGGATGATGAATCCAATTGATGCCGGCAATTAATTATGATGGATTAGGTTCCTTTGGGAAAAAAATTGACTTGCAAATATACTGAGCATGGATGGGCAAGCAGAAGAAGATCCTCGCCCTGCCTTGAAATTGAATTAGTGTTGCTTTCACCACATCCACCCCAGCAAGCGTGTGATCAATTATTGGTGTACATTAAATTTAGTCACACCTCAATATAAATCACACAGCCTGGGGGAAGAGGGTTAGGGTTTGATGAATGGTTGGGAAGGGGGATTTGGGGAAATGTTTGACAAAGAAAAACACTACGCATTGACAAACAACAAAACACAATCTTGGCAGACGACCATCATATCCATAAATCTGTTAAGGGAGAAAAAGGAAATGCATGCATGATGATGATGACTTGATGGTTAATGATAAGTAGTACTTACTAACTAGACTAGTAGACAGTACAGGGCAGCAGTATATTATTAATTATTATGCAATGTGCATTGCCTGTCTGCCCTCGGAGAGACCCAAATTACATACATTTTTACTTCTGTTGTACC
Source organism: Calotriton arnoldi (assembly GCA_963921515.1). Lineage (NCBI taxonomy): Eukaryota > Metazoa > Chordata > Amphibia > Caudata > Salamandridae > Calotriton > Calotriton arnoldi. The sequence goes on along the minus strand of CAWUFW010017723.1, from coordinate 218,552 downwards.
AGGCTTACTTTTTAAAGCTAGCAAAGCAAATTAAAAAATAGCTGTAGGGATCAATTATAAGCAGAGAGCAAACAACAACACACAGTTGTAATGATTGAAAAGGAAAAATGAATCAAATATTTAAAAGATGATGAATGTTGATACTAAAGTGTTACTGTATGTTATCCTGGTCAAATTGGGGAGTTGCATCTCGGCATTCCTCTTGGTCCTCCTTCCATGGATGCTGCCTCCGTCAATCTTGGGTGCCACTGCCTGCCTGGCGAATGCGGATTGGTAGGTGAGTGTGAGTTGTTTTTCTCTGTTTAGCACAGGGTAAAGGCCGGCCTGTAAGTGTAGATGGAAAAACAAAAGGGATATTTAAAAATCAAGGAGAAAAAAAAGCATAAATTACGGAGGAGTGCAAACACTTTCAGAGCGGCATGGCTAAATCATGTCTACTCTGTTGTCTGTTTGCAACATTATCCTACAACAGCAACAGGACAGAGCAGGCCCACTGTGCCCACGCAACCTCCACTTAGCTTAGATTTTGACTGAGCCAGACAGAGCACACATGTCACATATACAGCAACATAGCATTTTCCAAAGTAAGTAACTAAATCAATGGCATGCACAGCTGTCAGTCATACCACCACTACAACACTCGTGACTCGACTCCACCACTACACAGACATGGAGGTCTGCTGTGGTTGTTGTTGACTTGTTTACCTTTTATGCCACTCATGAAACGCCCTGAGTTATTCCATCAATCATCTCCGATCCTACTGACTGACTGCGAAGATATTATGTCACTGAGGTCATCATCATGGTGTTGTCCAACTCAGTCTGCAGTGTACCGAGTGAGTCCAGATTCCATATTCAAAAATGCAATGGATCGGCCTGCAGTAGAAGTACAATTTTGTTATTAAACTACAAGAAGGAAACATTGACTTGAGTCACTTTTAGTGTATAGATTAAATAATAGTACACAATGAATTCACTTCATGCACAACAAACAACAACAACACAAACACCAATCACTCAGAGTCAGCGTCCAATGAATGCCATCATTACCTGTTCCTTCTCATCTTAAGTTAAGGGGCAGCCTCTCTTGGCTCGGAAAGGAGGATAGCTAAAGTAGTCATCATGTTCCACTTCTTTTGGAGGGACTCGACGAGGCAACATTTCCTTGTACTATTCTCCATCCAATAATCATCTGGCTTGAGGGAAATGGATTTAGGGCGAGTCAGGAGGATGGAGGAGCAGGACTCGGAGGAGTGGACTTAAGTTAAATGCTCACAGCTGCAACTCCAATATGGCAATAAAAAGAAAGAGTAGAAGACTGTGGTGATGGATTTGTTGTGATTCGAAGTTTTGAACCAGAAAGACAGAGACACACACAAATAAAAGTAAATAAGGAAGAAAGAAAGTAAGAAGTTCAAAGCCTAGTTGTCAGGGAAGTATAGTTTGTCCTCAAACTCTGGTGGTTCAACCAGAAGTAGGTAATCATCTAACACAGTACTTCCGTCACCTAAGTCGTTGTCCTCATCTTCCTGTGTGATTCACGCATTTTGTAATTCGGTGGTATAAAGTGCTGATTCATTTTGATCATGGTTAACCTCTCCACGTTTTGGGGCGAGAGACTGGTCCTTTTCACTGTTACAATGGCACCAGCAGCACTGAAAACACGCTCAGAAGAGACACTTGTGACAGGGCAAGCCAGATAGTTTATCGCTAGCCTGCTGAGCACTGGCCATTGGCCCCTTTTCCCATACCAATACAGCAATGGGTTTTGATCAATGTAGACCTCTGTTGGGTCATCCAGATAGGCCTGTACCATCCGCTCAATGTTCAGGGTTGCTCCACTTTGCTGGGCCTCTTTTGTCTTTGCATCAGCACTGGACCTAGCAAGCCCTTGCTGTAAATACCAATCCTGTGCCAATTTTACTGGGGCTGATGATCCAGTTCTTGCTGTTGTCGATAGTGTTGGTGACCGCTCGGAGCCAAACGCACTGCCCTCAGGCTCTGAAGTTGAAGTTGACGCCGGATGCCCTGCTGCAGTACTTGTTGTGGGTTTGAGTAGCGGGCCTTTAATTACCAGCTGTTCATTTTCCAAGTCACCGGCAGCCTCAGCTATCCAAGTTTTGTACTGGGCAACATCCACTTCTGAAAAAGGAATTAATGTCTTAGTGTTCAGTGCCGATTTGTACTGTGGATCCAGAATTGTGGCACAAATGTAATGTTTTTCTGAAACAATGCGAGTTTGCACCTTTGTATTTTCAGCTAAGCGACGGGATAAGCTCTCCACCAACTCATATGCTTCATTTTTTTCCTCCACATCTGTGTACGTTTCAGACACCTCCTTCAGCTGTTGCTCTAGCATGTGCAACAATGGGATAGCTTGGCCCATAGTACAGTCCTCCTTGCTGACTTCACGTGTGAAGAGCTCAAAAGGAAGTAGCATCTCTGTCAGGCATTTAACTAGGCCCCATTGGTCCATCTGTAGGGTCATGCCTTTCACAGTCGCATCCCTTATTCTTTGCATGACATACTCATTGATTGGCCTGTACTGATCAAACAGACGATCAAGCATGTAATAAGTTGAGTTCCAACGTGTTGGCACCTCCTGGATGAGTGCTTTGACTGGCATTCTATGCTCACGTTGAATGATCCTCAGCTGCTTCCGGGCTTTAAAAGAATGCCTGCAATGTGTGCATATTCTTCTGCAGGTGGTCAGTAAGTTGCTGACTCGGCTTCTTTTTTCAGAAAGTCTTGAACAATAATGTAATGCAGTGCGCCAAACACAGGACCCTAAAATAGCCACCATCCTGCATGGCCTTAACTATATTACTGCCATTATCCGTGGCAACAAAACCAATGTTAAGCCCTCTTGGGCGCAGCCATTCAAAGACCTTGCTGTTAAACTCTTCCAAAATGTTTGCAGCAGTATGAGATTTCTCCATGGCGAACATGGCTACAGTTGCATGTTTACGAGTAGCATTAAAAATCTCAGCAGTGTCAACAACACCTGCTTCAGATATCTTTTCTCTAACCCCCACAAAAGAGATCCAGTGTGCAGTGATGCACATGTAATCAGTGGCTTGGCAACTGGTCCACATGTATGTTGTCAGGTGGATATTGTGAACAGCACTGTGCTGCAAAGCTTGTCCAAGCAATTCCAGCACATCGTGATGTAGTGCTGGAACAGCAACTCCGGCGAAATAGGACCGGCTGGGAACCTTCCATTTTGGGCAGATGGCTGTCACAAATTCAAGGAAACCCACCCCTTCCACAAAAGAAAAAGGGAGAAGGTCCAGCGCTAACATTTTAGCCAGCTTCGCATTGTACAAACGTGCCGTTGGGTGGTTGCATTCGTACTGCCCCTCCGACCTAAGCATGCTGACAATGGTAGGCTGGATTCTTTTCCTTTCTGGTGCAGTTGATGCAGGTGACTTCTTGAACCCAGTTAGGCTCAACGACGCACTTTTTTTCATTGCGGTACTCTGTTGCCTTGGTGTCTCACTCTCAGGCTGACTCTTACTATGGTGCCACTGAGATGTTGCTGAGGATGTGGAAGGTACCACTACACTGCTGGGGACAGGGCTACTTTGTGTACCAGAGAAAATGTCTCCCTCTTGTTCACCTTCCACCGCGATCATATCTTCTTCTACTTCTTCATCCCCACCAACAGCAATGGGTGCAGTTTTACCTTTTTGTGTGCTAAGTAGGTGCACCTCCCACTGGATCATGTGGTGTTTTTTCAGATGGGTTGTTTGGCCTCCGGTACCATAGTTTGTACCAAGCTTACCCCGACTAACACTATGTCGACAAATTGAGCATATAGCAACGTTTTCCTCCTTACTGCTAACTGAAAAGAAGTCCCACACTGGGGAGGTGAACTTTCTTGCGCTGCTGGAGGTGCCACTTGCAATGCCGGATGAACTGGAGGGTGTGCCTGGAATTTGACTCTGTGCAGTACCACTACCAACTGAGGTGGTGGTTGTGCTGGATGTAGGTTCCTGCCGGGCCTTTGCAAATGCAAATATGGAAGCTGGAGTTGGTGTTGGTGTTACCTGTGTTGGTGGTATCCGTGCCACATCCCTCACAGCAATTTGGGATGGGGTAATAATAATGTCGGTCTCCATCTCCACTGGGGCGGGAGTGATGTTCATGATGACTGGCTCGTCATCATCCTCCTCTTCTACATCTTCCTCCATAACTCTAAGGCTTTCTGGAGCCTTCCTTTTCCTTAGCCTTGTCGCGTGGCGTGCCTCACTCTTAGACTGCGATACAAAAGGGGATGATGGACAGAACGCTTGAGCCAATCAAACACTCACCCCCAGTCAACTGATCTGGGTTTAATCCATCATCATTCTTTAGCTCACTCCACCACCCCAGTTCAGACATGGCCATATGCAAATCAGTCTGACCCTGTGCCTCATGGGAACACTCTTAGACTGAGCTGGTGGATTCCAAGTGGTATCTAGATCATCAGAAGGGGGGCTTGAAGAAGAAGTTGATGGACTAACCCTCCTTTTCCTTGCTGGGGATCTGGAAGACAATGGATCTTCTGAAAGAGTGGCTTGCTCTTCTTTCTCTGTAGGAAGCTCGATTTCCTGAACTGCCCCTACTTTGGGAGGAACAACTACTATTGTGGGCTGTTGTTGCGGCTGCTGTTGCGGCTGCTGTTGCGGCTGCTGTTCCGGCTGCTGTCCCGGCTGTTGTTATGGCTGTTGTTGCCCACTTATCTGCTGAGTTTCCGCCTGCGTTGACTGGGTACTACTTTGCGATAATGATATTTCAACATCACTGCTCGTTGGCGTTTGCGCAAGTAGACTGGTTACCACTGCGACACTCATGGGCTTGGGCCTAGTTTGGTGGGGTGGGCCTGCTGATGCGGATGTGCTGCTCCCAGCTTGGTCCCCGGTCACCGCTGATGCAGGCGTAATTTTGTGTTTCCCAAAAAACATCTGGGGCGGCACACCAGTCTTCGTAAGTGGCAGTGCCACTTCCTTCTTCTGTTCCTTCTTCTCACTGGCAACTTTCTTGGTACTGGAGGACCTGGTAACTTTCTTTGGGGCCATCTTCTTCCGATGTCAGCAGGACGCAGGTGCACAAGTTGCAGAGATGTCTGTGGTCACACGTCACATGATGTCGTGCGCAGCAGGAATTCTGTCTGGCAGTACAACGGGGGATGATGACACCTCCTCCTCAGTCTTTTTGTGCACCTAAAAGCAAAGAAGCCAGAAGAACATCAATGAAATGTTGCATTTGTTGTTGTGGTTCAATTACTACTAGTACAAACAAACAAATATAATATATAACTTAGTGTGTGGTGGTCACACTTGTTAGTGTTATATTATTACATTTTATTAACTCAGTTTAAGTTATAAAAAAAACATAACAGTGTAGCCATTTGTGAGACTTTGACAACAAGGGCTTTCATGGTATACTGTGTACACTCAGGAGGGATAGGAAAGAAGAAGAACAAAAACAAAAATACAAATGTAATGGAAGTGGAACCTGTTTGGCATTAATTTGCGCATCACGTCATTCAGGGAGCTGCAGCTGGCAAAGGGGATGGAAGCAGTAAGCCAAGAGGAACAAAGGAAAGACATGCAGGCCTATATGGCAAAAGCAGCACACTACTAAACTACCACCACAAAATGGGTGGCCACCAGCCACATGGTCACTCATAGTCACAACAAGCAGGAGGCCTGAAAAACAATGAACTGAAACAGACCTATAGTGGCCAGGCAAAGGAGGCATGCTAAACAACACAGCTTTAATGCAAAAATGCAAAAACGAAAATCCACAGGGCTAAACAAGGTGTGCAAGTTACACAACAACCACACCACACACACACACACACAACAAAGGCATTTATTTAACACACACCAAAAAAGTGAAATACCCCCAAAAATACACATTTTGCAATTCAATCCAATGCCATCCATGCCATAAATGATGTTTAAATTCAACAGACACCACAGAAACAGTTGTTTCATGCACCCACCATGAGTAGCTCCGGGCCTACTGGCTACCACAATAAAAAAAAAAAAAATTATGAAAAGTACAAAAAATTTAGTTGCAGCACCTGCAATGCCTCAATCAAACAAACAACACCAACTTACTTGTAAAATCTCAAATCCAAAAGTCCTCAAATCCAAAAGTCCTCAAATCCAATGATATATGATGCAGCAGACACAAAGAACGATCCTTCCAGCTCCAAATCCAAATGAAAAGTGAACAGGACATGGACAAAGCACTGGGAGGAGCCTGCTGGACAGGAACAGGAAGTTGGAGATTCTGAGGCACTTCCTTCCTCTCCAAAAAAAAAGTAAAAAAAGAAAAAGGACTCCTTGCACAAAAAAGTACAGCCAAATGTCAATCTGAGGAGTTTTTTTCATCCAAATCATCATTTTCGAGAAGGTTTTATGCTGCTCGAGAGATATTATTCTCCAGATTGCAAATTTTGCGTCTTCGGCATCGCGAGCTTCACCAAACTTCCGCAGGATGTCAGATGGCGCGTCCGAATGACGTGTTCGCGATCGCACACTCTCGCGGGATCGCGCGGCCGGATACCAAAATCTCGTGGCGCACGCGAACGGATAGGAAAACTCGTCAGCGAACGCAGGGATCCTGGTAAGTTGCTACAGCGCACGCGAAAACGCATTTTGAAAGCGCGAACAAGGAAAAAACTCCGCTATGCCGAGAACCGCAAAGTTTTCAGTAACTCTGCGTTCTACGCGGAACGCGGAGTTGCCAAAAATCTGCAAACTCCGCGAGGGGAGCAGATTTTACAGCCCAGGGTTAGTGAGAAGGAAAGATGACAAAAGCATTTTCAACGTACTTGTTAAAAGACCTTTCAAAATGTTTCATACTCCTTTGGTGCCTATTGGGGGAGGATATTAAAACTGTACACGCATGTACCAATTTGTACTGTGTTGTGTTGCCAGATTTTGGTTTGTTCATGGTTCTTAAAACAATAAGCAACGTGATAAAAAAAACTGTCCATGCAAAATAATGTGAACTTTTAATACTTCATTCATTGTAAAGATTGAAAAGCGTTATAAACTTTGCATTACTTTTGAGAATCAAAAGTCTTGCAAAAAAGGTTTTTGCTAAGATTGTTTTTGCAGAAACATTTTTACAAGATAGTACTCAAATGAAGGATAAAAACTGTGGAGGAAACTTCAGAGTGTGTAAAGTCACAAGAGGAAGATTTGCGAAGTAGAAACGTTACTAAAACTGCATTGGTCCTGTATAAATGTGTAACAGACGATTTTCAAGATAAAGTGTGCAATGAGGCATATTCTGATGAGTTAAAAGGTGAATGCAATTCAACGAGGGCCATTACGATTTGAAAAAGTTGATAAAAGAAAAGTTACAAAGAAAACACTACGAGATATAAAATTGCAAGAGTGACTATTGGATGGTGTGAACGAAACCATGCAGAATGGTATAAACTGCATTAATGCATGACAGGAAATGCCAAGGTGCAAAAGTAGCAAAGATGAAAGTTAAATGTTACACCCTTTGAAGGGATTAACTTTTACAAAAGGCCACGAAGTATATAAATGAAGGCCCGCAGGAGATAATGCAACTTTAGGGTCAATTTTCAGCTTTAACGATGCGGTCAACTACAATAGTGACCTGAACAAAAGCCCCGTAAGTTGTATCCTTTGCAGCATCTTCCATAACATAACGATATGGACTCAGTAATGTTTCCTAATCATGACAGAATATTTCCCCTCCGAGCTTCACTTCTGCTTGGTGGAGGGAAGGTATCATTACAGGAGTCCTCAGTTCTATCTCAAATTAGTAGCAATGCACAGAATAATTGGCTGCTGCTAGGCTGAGAATGAAGACATGCATGAGGGGCCAAGGGAAGTGTGTTTATGTCACACACACCCCCACAAACACACACAGATGCTCTTATCGAAAAACATTGTCAAAAAGTTAATACTGAAACCAGTTTTTGCTAGCTTCATATTCCATGCCCCAGTGACCTAGGCTATCTGAGAGGCTATAGTTTCTTAATACAGAAAGGTCATTTCTGTTTTTCATCGTTTCGAGGCCAACAACATTATTTATACTAACTTGGGATATTTTAATATCAGATAATTAGGTGACAGGGGACATTGAGTTTGTGTTGTGTGCTATTCAAATAAACATTCTTCTTCTTTTTCTTCTCCTTTGTATTCACCTTCTTCTTCTAATTATTATTATTATTATTTTTATGATTATTATTATCATGTTTTCCATCAAAGGAATTGACAGGTTTAGAGATACCTTGCTCCCAACTTCTTGCAATTCACAGCTGAGTAAACAGGCCTGTGGAATATAGAACCAGAAGTGCCAGTGGGCAAGGACATCTTTGGGCTTGTGAAAGTCAGAGTCTAAGAACCAACAACTTCTTTTCACCTGAGACCTTCAACATCTACCTCTATAGAATGGGAGGTAGTTACCTTCCATGTCCACTCAAACCTAGGTCCCACAGCTGAGACTACCTGGGTGGTAGTGAGGAAGCCTTTTTGCATTAATCAAAAAGGTGCATTAGGGAATATAGTAATCTACACATATGCCAACTAGGTCTCACCTAGACCTGGATTCCATCTTGTCCAAAATGGATGTGACATTTGCTGCTTATTATTTCTGCTGTACATAGTCTAGAAAGTTATGTTTATTTCTGAATAGCACTGTTCTCAAAGAACACTCTTCCTTCTTGGTGAATAAAATAATACTGTATTAATTTAAACCTAGCATTGGAACTGACTGTGTGGACCACTTCTTGTATACAAATCCATTCCTTCCCCGCCACAGGCTCAGATAAAATCTCAGTCCATTTTGCCCGAATGGGGAGAGGGGTTTCCGGGAGATCGCTGCGCAATGCACAATAGAGGTGGGAGTTCAGGCGGCTGCCCCCTGCCATTCCTAATAGCATCACTATGGTGTTGGAGCAGCGTGGGGCATCTGGGAATGTGGGCCAGATCTCTTGTGCTGTGGCAGAATTTTGGCATAATATATTGACCCACACCAAGGATAAAGTTCTACACAGCTTCATCCCGCTTGACGAACTGACCGTCTGGGTATAGGTTGCCTTGAGTATTATACCCCCCCATCTTTCCATATCTGACAAGACATAGATTCAGCTATCCTGCGAAACAGCTGTAGATTCCACAGCAGCAGATCCGGTGCGAAAGGCACTCATCGGATTACTCTCTTAATCACTCCCTCCCAGATGTCCAACATCTGGCGTATCAGGGAAGACGCATCGGGGGGGGGCCCGAAACCCGCACATCAACAACAAAGGAAGTTCAGTGTCCGCATGAGAGCCATTCAGAAGGGATTTCTACCAGGAGTACTCAGGGTCAAGTCAGTGAATGGTGTGTTGGAGAAGTGCAAAGGAAATGCAGCCTACAACGTGCATAGTTAGGCTAACATAGGGAAAACGTCAATGGGTTATATAGGGAACACACAATAGTAATGGTTCATAAGCCTGGCAAGGACCCCATGGTTGCCTCTGCATACAGATCTATATCCCTCTTAAATGACAAACTCCTTAGTAGTATATTAGTGGCTCACCTCATTTTCAGGGAGTATAGAGATAGGTCTCCCCTGAAACTGTGGAGGGCCCGCACCTGGACCTATTGAAGGATGGCGTCCCGGTTAAAAAAGGTAAACAGGCGGATGATTATAACTCTTGAGGGGCCCCTGGCTTTGGCAGGGGCACAAGAGCCTTGTGGGCTCTCTAGATCATAAAGAATTTAGAAAGTTGCTGTGGGAGCAGGGCTTTAGTAATCCACTCCTCAAGGAACAGTTCCGTAGACTATCCCTAATTTTGGGAAACCCATGAAATGAATATTATTTCCCCGGTACTGACCTTCAGAGTCCTCCATGCATTCATCTAGGCGGGCTGTTAGTCGCTGGAGGTCTGATAATGTAGTGCGTAAAGTGCGGACCTCATGCTGTAGGGTGTCGATGGTCTGTTCCAAGGTGGTCACTCGATCTCACACCTTCCGCAGGTCTGCCTGAAGCAAGTTAACATCAGTGGCGACTGCATTGATTTTATTCACCATCTCAACCCATGAGCTTTGGATTGCCAACATCAGATCTGCTAGAGATGGTACTGAATCTGTTGTCCCTCCTGCGTTCTTCTCCAGACCGTGTCCGCCACCTCCTCAGCCAGTGCTGCAGGCTGCAAGGTGTGAGTGTAGTTAACAATTGGGTATTCCTATGCAGGTTTGGCTCCCTTGTCCTTAACCATGATGGCCAGGGTCTGCAAAGTCAATCCAGCAATATATGAGCAAGTCGAGGCTCCACTGCACTGATCAGATCAACTAAACCCACCATAGGAGGCGCCCACAGGCTGATGAATCTGGCAGTCCCCTGTAAGGTAGGAACTCCTTCGGAGGTGGCACTCTGCAGGATCCCACCTACTTCAGTGTCACCTCCAGGGGGGAGCGCTCCACCAGGGCGGGGTTGTGTTGCAGATCAGGGAACCAGGGGTCTGTGGCTCAGTATTTGCGATGGGGGTCCGACCCCGCTAAGTAGCCTGATGAATCCTGCTCACTTCTGTTGCACACTCCGACAAACATTTCTCCTTCTAGGAGCAGGTACATGGTCCTAAGGACCCTGCAGCCCCCCCAAATGGAAGCTACGCAACCAGAAGTGGCTTGCCAGAAGGTCGTCAATTGAGAGAGCAGTGCCACTGGCTCCACTTCCGACAACCCAGGCCTGGTTACAAGCTTACTAAGTTTCTCCAAGGTTGACCACTGCAGGCCACTTCTCAAGCAGGCCCCCACGCTGTCCATGCCCGGGGATCAGGGCCTTCACACTATTCAGTCCTCCAATCTACATGACACCTCCCATCAGCACTGGTATGACTAGTGGAACAAATTGGCCACAACGTGGGGTCCAGAGATCACAGCCACAGAACAGTCGCACCCCTTGAAGGGGGGGACCCCAACCACTGCAGACCACACCACCGTCCCCAGGTCTAAGTAAGTAAAGCAGGCCGTAATCAGTATACGAAGCCTCGGGGCTTAGCTAGGACCCAGCTCAGGGCTCCAATTCCCCCCAGAGTCTCACCTTCTGTGTAGTTTCCACCTTTAAAGCAGCCCTCGGTGTCATGGAGGCATTACAGACTCCTACTACAGTCTCTGGCATGCGGCACTACTCGGTGACCACGGGACAGGCCACACACCAACCTGCAGCATCTCTCAGATGCGGCTGACTGTCAATGTGGCTCTCTGTTTTCAGGCACAGGTTCCATTCGTCGCGGGCCAGGGGCCTTGCTGCTCCTCAAGTCCAGAATAGCCAAAAGGGTCTCCCCACACAGCCGCCCAGCACTGTAGTCAGCCAGAGAAGCATAACGGGGGAGGATGGCCACAAATATCAAAGGATTACATCAGTATTAATGTAGTGTTGACGGGACCTCTGGCAGACGCGTCTAGCCAGCCCTCTTGCTTGGCCATGCCTCGATTTTCCCCTTTATTTTTCCATGCACTTCTATGAGGAAATTTCCTATATAACCCCTCAATTTTGGGGGTTAGACAGTTCTTTTAGAGGCCTGTGCTTTGCTACTAGGGATGCTGTCCAATTTCATACTGAATTTGCTGCACATTTGGGATTTAATATATTTTTGATTTTACCAATTATTCTGTAATGTCCTATTAACGAGAGCCTTCATGGCAATGACTTTATGCATTTAAATGAGATTTATTTCATCTGCATTTTACTATTTCTATATCGTACCTTTTACATTTCATTTTTGTAATAAACTTTATACATTTTAATTCCGCCCTAGAACTCATTTACTGAATAGTTCCTTCCGTATTGTACTGTATTTTTGATATGATGATTTGTAAATCTTGGGAAACATTGCCTTATTAAATTGAGGTTAACACCATACCCATCCACCTAACCTGTGGGCGTGCTGTTGAAGTGTCATTCTAGGTAAAATCAAGGGGTACAGCACACCCACATTGGTGACTGAATTCCGAATTCTTATTGTGGTTTTCTCTGATGTGGACAAATGCTGACTTGGTAATGGGCTAACTTGGCCCTCACAATTCACAATGGCCCCTACACTATGTTGCTAATGGAAACATATTGTCAGACGCCTTCAGGTTGGATACATTATTAGCCAGCAAACCTCAGATGAAACATAAAACCACCCTCGTCCAACATTGCCCATGATCATCAGAGCTAATTCTTTAGGCTATCCATGGACTAGGAAAGGTATTCCTGGTTTGAATAATTGTACATCATTTGCTTTCGAGCAAATGTGCTGAAATTCTGGTTTATACCCCCCACCAATATTACAATTTCGAGGAACCCTCGACTAATTCACTGAGGCACGTGTTCCTTTTCTGTGTCTCACTTACTTGCCAATGCAATTTGTAGTTCTTGTAGCTTTCCAGCTGTTGCACAGGCTACATCCATGGAAACTGGAAACTTGATATTCAACGCTTGGGTCAATTAATACAAATTACAGTCTTTCACTAACTTTTACAAGTTTTTCTGACTTCTGGACCATACTACCCGTGTTCTTTACTATTAGAGTACACTCGACATTGACAGATGATAACAAGGCCAACAATGTTTTATAGCAACTTTGGAAGCAGTTGGACTGCACTAATAACAAAGGGACATCATACCGTCTTGGTGATTTACAGAGAGAGCAGCTGCGCGTGTTGGACAATAAGGGAGGAAAACATGAGTTCTCACTTTTCCTCAGGTAAGTGATGGTGCTGGAAACGGATACTCCGCTAGAAGAAGCCTTTTTTTGGCTATTTGGGGTAGTTCGCGCTGAGGCCCCTGTAACTTTTTGACCACATAAGGTATCCACGCCAAATTTGCGTCCTTTTCTTCCAACATCATGGGAATTCTAAAGGTACCCAGGGTTTGTGGATTCCCCTGGAGGGGACCCAGAAATTAGCCAAAATAGAGGTAAATTTTGTTGTTTTTTTTTAAAATGGGAAAAAAGGGCTACAGATGAAAGCGTCTGATTTTTTCCCTGCAAATGGTATCAACAAAGGGGTTGTGGTGCTGAAATCACCATTTTCCCAGCTTTCAGGGACAAGCAGACTTTTGTCAGAAAACCAAAACATTTTACACAGTTTTGGCATTTTTCTGGGACATAGCCTATTTTTGCTATTTTTAGTGCTTTCAACCTCCTTCCAGTTAATGGTAGATATGGGTATGAAAGCAATAATGGATCCTGGAAAGCTATTTAGAAAAGTAGACAAAATTCTGAATTCAGCAAGGGGTCATTTGTATAGATCCTTCAAGGTTTCTCTATAGAAACTAACAGTTGAATATAGGAAAAATTAAAAATTAGTTGAAAAAAACAGCCATTTGTGTCAACGTTTTCACCTGTAACTTCTTCTAATTATGACAACTGTTTGAAAGCAATATACCGTTACATTTGCTGGACCTTTCTGGTTGTGGGGATATACAGGACTTGTAGGTTCACCAAGAACCCGACGAACCCAGAGCCAATAACTGAGCAGTGTCTTGCAATGTTTTTTATTATGTACCGGGTAAATAGCAATTAATTTGGGAAAATATATACATGGAAAAATCGGTATGATAGACACCTATGTATTTCTGAAATTGGAACAGATTATAGAGTTAAGAAACAGTAGATATTTGCACATTTTCGAAATTGTGAGTACCCATACTAGCATGAGAATTATAGGTCATTTTTCAAAATGACTTCTTTTTTACACATTGTCTTTCATTTGGAAGGCAGAAATGCATCGAAAGTCAATAGGTAATAACAGTTGCTCTACAATTATGTGTTACCCTAAGTCTGCCGATAAAAATGGTACCTCACTTGTGTGGGTAGGCCTAGTGCCCGCGACAGGAAATGGCTCAAAACACAACGTGGACACACTTTATTTTTACAGTGAAAACGGACCCTTTTTTTGCAAAGTGCCTAGCTGTAGATTTTGAACCCTAGCTCTGCCGGTACCTAGTGAAACCTAGCAAACCTATACATTTTTGAAAACTAGACACTCAGGGGAATCCAGGATGGGGTGACTTGACTGGCTCTCACCAGGTTCTGTTACCCAGAATCCCTTGCAAACCTAAATATTTGTAAAACAAAAACACATTTTCCTCACATTTCTGTGGTGGAGAGTTCTGGAATCTGCGTGGATCCACAAAATTCTACCCACCCCACGTTCCCCAAAGTCTTCAGAGAAAAATGGTACCTCACTTGTGTGGGTAGGCCTAGTGCCCGCGACAGTAAATGGCCCAAAACGCAACGTGGACACACCACATTTTCACACTGAAAACGGACCCTTTTTTTGCAAAGTGCCTAGCTTTAGATTTTGAACCCTAACTCTGCCAGCACCCAGGGAAACCTAGCACACCTATACATTTTTGAAAACTAGACACCCAGGGGAATTCAGGATGGGGTGACTTGACTGGCTCTCACCAGCTTCTGTTACCCAGAATCCCTTGCAAACCTAAAAATGTGTCAAAAAAACCACATTTTCCTCACATTTCTGTGGTGGAAAGTTCTGGAATCTGCGTGGATACACAAAATTACACCGACCACGCGTTCCCCAAAGTCTTCCGAGAAAAATGGTACCTCACTTCTGTTGGTAGGCCTAGTGCCCGCGACAGGAAACGGCCCAAAACACAACGTGGACACACCACATTTTCACAGTGAAAACGGACCCTTTTTTTGCAAAGTGCCTAGCTGTAGATTTTGAACCCTAACTCTGCCAGCACCTAGGGAAACCTAGCAAACCTATACATTTTTAAAAACTAGACACACAGGGGAATCCAGGATGGGGTGACTTGACTGGCTCTCACCAGGTTCTGCTACCCAGAATCCCTTGCAAGCCTAAACATTTGTCAAAAAAACCACATTTTCCTCACATTTCTGTGGTGGAAAGTTCTGGAATCTTTGTGGATCCACAAAATTCCAACCACCCTGCGTTCCCCAAAGTCTTCCGAGAAAAATGGTACCTCACTTCTGTGGGTAGGCCTAGTGCCCGCAACAGGAAACAGCCCAAAACGCAACATGGACACACCACATTTTCACAGTGAAAACGGACCCTTTTTTTGCAAAGTGCCTAGCTGTAGATTTTGAACCCTAACTCTGCCAACACCTAGGGAAACCTAGCAAACCTATACATTTTTAAAATCTAGACACCCAGGGAAATCCAGGATGGGGTGACTTGACTGGCTCTCACCAGGTTCTGTTACCCAGAATCCCTTGCAAACCTAAACATTTGTCCAAAAAAACAAATTTTCCTCACATTTCTCTGGTGGAAAGTTCTGGAATCTGCGTGTATCCACAAAATTCCAACCACCTCGCGTTCCCCAAAGTCTTCCGAGAAAAATGGTACCTCACTTCTGTGGGTAGGCCTAGTGCCCACGCCAGGAAACGGCCCAAAACGCAACGTGGCCACACCACATTTTCACAGTGAAAACGGACCCTTTTTTTGCAAAGTGCCTAGCTGTAGATTTTGAACCCTAACTCTGCCAGAACCTAGGGACACCGGACAAACCTATACATTTTTGAAAACTAGACACCCAGGGGAATCCAGGATGGGGTGACTTGTCTGGCTCTCAACAGGTTCTGTTACCCAGAATCCCTTGCAAACCTAAAAATGTGTCAAAAAAAAACACATTTTCCTCACATTTCTGTGGTGGAAAGTTCTGGAATCTGCGTGGATCCACAAAATTCCACACACCCCGCATTCCCCAAAGACTTCCGAGAAAAATGGGACCTCACTTGTGTGGGTGGGTCAAGTACCCGCGACAGGCAAGGGCCTAAAACCTATTGAGGCGACATCAAAATTACCTATCACAAAACTATCTGGTTTTGCAAGGGGAGTCCCATGAGTTTTTGGCCCCGGGGTCAGCAGGCATCGAGGGAAATCTATCAAACCCACACATTTCTGAAAACTAGACACCCCGGGGAGTCCAGCAAGGTATGGCTTGCATGGGTCCCCCAACATTTCCCTACCCAGAATCCCCTGCAAACCTCAAATTTAGCTGAAAAAATCACTTTTTTCTCACATTTCTGTGTGGGAAAGTTCTGGAATCTGCGTGGATCCACAAATTTCCTAACACCCAGCGTTCTCCCAGGTCTCCCAATAAAAATGGTACCTCAGTCGCGTGGGTGGGTCAAGTACCCACGACAGGCAAGGGCCCAAAACCTATTGAGGCGACATCAAAATTACCTATCACAAAACAACCTGGTTTTGCAAGGGGGGTCCCATGAGTTTTTTGCCCGGGCTCAGCGGCCATTTAGGGAAACCTACCAAACCCACACATTTCTGAAAACTAGACACCTGGGGGAGTCCAGTAAGGTATGGCTTGCGTGGGTCCCCCAACATTTCCCTACCCAGAATCCCCTGCAAACCTCAAATTTTAATGAAAAAATCAATTTTTTCTCACATTTCTGTGTGATAAAGTTGTAGGATCACCGGGCTGACACAAATTCCCTACCACCCAGCGTTCCCCCAGGTCACCTGATAAAAATGGTACCTCACATGTGTGGGTAGGCATAGTGGCTGCAACAGGAAATGGCCCAAATCGTACTGTGGAGACTTCAACATTACCTATAACAAAACTACCTGGTTTTGGGGGGGGGGCAACTGGTTTTTTGGCCCCGGGCTCGCCGCCATCTATGGAAACATACCAAACTCACACATTTCTGAAAACTAGACACCCTGGGGAGTCCAATGAGGTATGGCTTGCGTGGATCCCCCAACGTTTCCCTACCCAGAATGCCCTGCAGACCTCAAATTTAGCTGAAATAACCACATTTTCCACATTTGTTTTGTGGAATCACCGTGCCTGCACAAATGTCCTACCCCACAGCATTCTCCTTAGTGTCCCGAGTAAAATGATACCTCACTTGTGTGGGTGTCCAATGCAGAATTGGCTAAAAACGTATTTTTAAAAAAATGTAGTGCTTAGAATTCTCTGTGCTATACCCTAACTCCCTATGTTTTGGGCTCTTCCCAGTCACAGGCCCTTGCCCCACCCACACAAGTGAGGTATCATTTTACTCGGGAGACTGAGAGGAACGCTGTGGGGTAGGACATTTGTGCTGGCACGGTTATTCAACCCAAAAATGTGTGGAAAATGTGGTTTTTTCAGCTAAATTTGAGGTTTGCAGGGCATTCTGCGTAGGGAAACATTGGGGGATCCATGCGAGCCATACCTCGCTGGACTTCCCCTGGTGTCTAGTTTTCAGAAATGTGTGGGTTTGGTAGTTTCCCAAGATGGCCACTGAGCCCGGGGCCAAAAACCCAGGTGACCCCCCTTGCAAAACCAGGTAATTTTGATGTCTCCTCAATACGTTTTGGGCCCTTGCCTGTCGCGGGTACTTGACCCACAAACACGAGTGAGGTATCATTTTTATCGAGAGACCTGGGGGAATGCTGGGTGGTAGGAAATTTGTGGATCCACATAGATTCCAGAACTTTCCCAGACTGAAATTTGAGAAAAAGTGATTTTTTCAGCTAAATTTGAGGTTTGCAGGGGATTCTGGGTAGGAAAACGTTGGGGGACCCACGCAAGCCATACCTCGCTGGACTCCCCCGGGTGTCTAGTTTTCAGAAAAGTGTGGGTTTAGTAGTATCCCAAGATGGCCGCCGAGCCCGGGGCCAAAAACCCAGGTGACCCCCCTCGCAAAATTAGGTTGTTTTGTGATTGGTAATTTTGATGTCTCCTCAATACGTTTTGGGCCCTTGCCTGTCGCGGGTACTTGACCCACCCACGTGAGTGAGGTACCATTTTTATCAAGAGACCAGGCTGAACGCTGGTTGGTAGGAAATTTGTGGATCCACGTAGATTCCAGAACTTTCCCACACAGAAATTTGAGAAAAAGTGATTTTTTCAGCTAAATTTGAGGTTTGCAGGGATTCTGGGTAGGAAAACGTTGGGGGACCCACGCAAGCCATACCTCGCTGGACTCCCCCGGGTGTCTAGTTTTCAGAAATGTGTGGGTTTGGTAGGTTCCCCAAGATGGCCGCTGAGCCCGGGGCCAAAAACCCAGGTGACTCCCCTTGCAAAACCAGGTTGTTTTGTGATAGGTCATTTTGATGTCTCCTCAATACGTTTTGGGCCATTGCCTGTCACGGGTACTTGACCCACCCATGCAAATGAGGTACCATTTTTATCGGGAGACCTGGGGGAACTCTGGGTGGTAGGAAATTTGTGGATCCAAGTAGATTCCAGAACTTTCCCACACAGAAATGTGAGAAAAAAGTGATTTGTTCAGCTAAGTTTGAGGTTTGCAGGGGATTCTGGGTAGGAAAACGTTGGGGGACCCACGCAAGCCATACCTCGCTGGTCTCCCCGGGTGTCTAGTTTTCAGAAATGTGTGGGTTTGGTAGGTTCCCCAAGATGGCCGCTGAGCCCGGGGCCAAAAACCCAGGTGACTCTCCTTGCAAAACCACGTTGTTTTGTGATAGGTCATTTTGATGTCTCCTCAATACGTTTTGGGCCCTTGCCTGGCGTGGGTACTTGACCCACCCACGCGAGTGAGGTACCATTTTTATTGAGAGACCTGGGGCAATGCTGGGTGGTAGGAAATTTGTGGATCCACGTAGATTCCAGAACTTTCCCACACAGAAATTTGAGAAAAAAGTGATTTTTTCAGCTAAATTTGAGGTTTGCAGGGGATTCTGGGTAGAGAAACTTTGGGGGATCCACGCAAGCCATACCTTCCTGGACTCCCCAGCGTCTCTAGTTTTCATAAATGCGTGGGATTGGTAGGTTTCCCTAGATGGCCGCCAAGCCCGGGACCAAAAGCTCATGTGACCCCCCTTGCAAAATCAGGTCATTTTCGGATACATAGGGGGCATCTGCGTTTTTGGTCCCGGGGTCAGCAGCCATATAGGGAAACCTACCAAACCCACACATTTCTGAAAACTAGACACCCCGGGGAGTCCAGCGAGGTATGGCTTGTGTGGGTCCCCCATCGTTTTCCTACCCAGAATCCCCTGCAAACCTCAAATTTTGCTGAATAAATCTCTTTTTTCCTGAAAGTTCTGTCTGGAAAAGTTCTGGAATCTACATGGATCCACAAATTTCCTACCACCCAGCATTCCCCCAGGTCTCATGATAAAAATGATACCTCACCCGCGTGGGTAGGTCAAGTACCTGCGACAGGCAGGGGCCCAAAACGTATTGAGGAGACATCAAAATTACCTATCACAAAACAACCTGCTATTGCAAGGGGGGGTCACCTGGGTTTTTGGCCCCGGGCTCGGCTTCTATCTTGGGAAACTACCAAACCCACACATTTCTGAAAACTAGACACCCGGGGGAGTCCAGTGAGGTATGGCTTGTGTGGATCCGCCAATGTTTCCCTACCCACATTTTCCACATATTTTTGGGTGGAATCACCATGCCGGCACAAATGTTCTACCCCACAGCGTTCCTCTCAGTCTCCCGAGTAATATGATACCTCACTTGTGTGAGTGGGGCAAGGGCCTGTGACTGGGAAGAGCCCAAAACATAGGGATTTAGGGTATAGCACAGAGAATTCTAAGCGCTACATTTTTTTAAAAATATGTTTTTAGCCAATTATGCATTGGACACCCACACAAGTGAGGTATCATTTTACTCGGGACACTAAGGAGAATGCTGTGGGGAAGGACATTTGTGCAGGCACAGTGATTTCACACAAAAATATGTGGAAAATGTGTTTTTTTCAGCTAAATTTGAGGTTTGCAGGGCATTCTGGGTAGGGAAACGTTAGGGGATCCACGCAAGCCATACCTCATTGGACTCCCCAGGGTGTCTAGTTTTCAGAAATGTGTGGGTTTGGTAGGTTTCCCTAGATGGCGGCGAGCCCGGGGCCAAAACCAGGTGCCCCCCAAAACCAGGTAGTTTTGTTATAGGTAATTTTGAAGTCTCCACAGTACGATTTGGGCCCATTTCCTGTTGCAGCCACTATGCCTACTGTTGGACTTGGCCCTTTTTGCAGGGTCATCCCTGAACTTTTTGCCTTCCTCCTGTATTGTTTCTGACCCGTTTTTGTTGGTTTTAGGACTCTGGGCACTTTACTACTACTGATCAGTGCTAAAGTGCATATGCTCTCTGTATAAAGTGTTATGGTAATTGGTTGTCCATAATTGGTATGTTTGCCTTACTAGTAAAGTGCACTATGTGTGCCAGGGCTGGTAATGCAAATGCTACTAGTGGGCCTGCAGGACTAATTGTGCCACCCACACAAGTAGCCCTAAGAAGAGATCTAAGGCCTGCCACTGCAGTGCCTGCGCACAGTTTGTTAACTGCCTTGTTGTCCTGACAAGTGCACCCACTTGCCAGGCCTTACCTTCCCTTTTATGCACATCAGACACCCCTATAGTAGGCCCAAGGTACCCCCTGGGCAGGGTGCAGTGTATGTGAAAGGTAGGACATGTACTGAGGTGTGTACCATGTCCTGACAGTGAAGTACTGCCAAATTCGTTTTTCACTGTAGCAAGGCCATCTTGCCCATAGGACAGAATGGGGAATTCTGTGTCCCATGTTTCCAGCATAACTTCCCATAGGCATAAGATGGAGAGATGGAGTTTAGTGTGCCTGAGCTCAGAATTTAATAACACATCTTTTTGTGAAGATGGTTTTTGAATTGTGTGTTTAGAAACCACGCTTTCAGAAGTGGCTGGTTTCTTGTCTTAAACCATCCTGTGTGCCTCTGCCTGGTTGTATATTGCCTGCCTGGGTTTAGACGTGACAGGCTCTGGGAAGTGTCCTGACCCCAGGGAGGAGAATGTGAGACAGCAACAGGCTGGCCTGCATTTGATGTGAGGGGAGGAGTAGCCCCCTGGATGTGAAGAGGGCTGTGTTGCTGCCACAAAGGATGGCTCCACCTCCTGCTGAGCCGTCTGGGCCCCAGACCCTGACTATCAAAGGAGGAGGGTGTGCACTGGCAGGAAGACACCCAGGTCTGGTTTTGGACCGAGGTCAGAGCCCCTGAACACAAAGACTTCAAAGGCATTTAGGGGTATAAATGTAAGAGCTGAAACCCCTGAACTCAAGACTGAAATCCATTTTGAAAAAGGATTGAACCTACTTGGTGCTCAAGAGGAACCTCTGCCAAAGAAGAACAGCTGAAGAGACTGAAGAGAAGGACTGCCCTTGCTGTGTGTTCTGGGGCTGGCCTGCAGTTTGCTGGTTTGACTAAGGAGAGGACTTGGAACTTTGCTGTGTGCTGTGTCCCCCTGCTTGTGAGGACTTTGCTGTGTGCTGTGTCCTGAAGTAGCGTGTCTCCAAGGGCCCGAGGACAGCTGGTCCCCTGTTGTGGAAACTCAGGAACACAAACGTTTCCAACCGTGTCTCAGCGATGCTGTGTGCGTGGTGCTCTTGCACGCCTGAGACTGCCGTGTGGTACGTGGTACTGTTTACGAGGTGCCCCATGATCGCACTGCCCCCGCAGCGTGAAACATTGTCCACGCTGCTGCCTTGCTGTTGTGGCCCGAGCCGTCATTGTACCTGAGGCTGTGAGGTAGGGTCACCGCCGCCGGCCCGAGCCGCAGCGTGCCAAGGGATTGTGTGAAACTAAGAACTGTGTCTCAGCGACGCTGTGTGCGTGGTGCTCTTGCACGCCTGAGACTGCCGTGTGGTCCGTGGTACTGTTTACAAGGTGCCCCGTGATCGCATTGCTCCCGCAGCGTGAAACATCGTCCACGCTGCTGTATTGCTGTTTGTGGCCCGAGCTGTCATCGTAACTGAGGATGTGAGTAAGGATCACCGCTGCCGGCCCGAGCCGCAACGTGCTAAAGGATTTTTGAAGCTAAGGAAGCTACAAGGTGAAAGGGATCGTGATCGTTGTTCGTCGAAAGGAATCTGCCCAAGATGATCAACGACGGAGAAGGCCGCGCCGTAACCTGTCCGGCTACAGCGTCGCCTAGCAACAGAACCGCAACTTGATCGGGATCCCCCAGCGGGACGTCTGACGAGCGGGGAGAGAGAGAGCGAGGCAGCGGACCCCCCCAGGTAAGGCTTGGACTCCTGTCGGGAGCCGCAAGCGTGTGTGGCCTGGGGAGGCATGCAGGAGGAGTACAGGAGTGCTCCGAGCTCCCTCCCGCTGCACCGCGTTAGACGCGCTGAGTCCCCGAGCGGCCTGGACCTGCCCAGCAGAACCGGGGCCGCCCCTCTAAGCCTATGACCGTTGTCTCTGCTGTTGGGGCCTAGTGGTGCCCGAGTTGACCGCGCAGATTACGTTACGAACCGCATTATTTTTGCATTACGAACTGCCTGATTCTTGCATCACGAACCGCATTATTATTGCATTACGAACTGCCTGATTCTTGCATTACGAACCGCATTATTATTGCATTACAAACTGCCTGATTCTTGCATCACAAACCGCATTATTATTGCATTACGAACTGCCTGATTCTTGCATTATGAATCGCATTATTATTGCATTACGAACTGCTTGATTCTTGCATTAAGGACTGTCCTAGTATTACATTACGAGCTGCATTACGAACTGCATAGCATTGCATTAGGACTGCATTAGAGATCGTAAATTGCTCATTAATACCGCAAGAACCTACAAGTGATTGCTGGCCTAATAACCGGCCAAGTGAATTATTACGAATATGCTTATATTGGTTTTCTTTTGTTTGGTCTCATCGTGTTCCTTTTTATAAAGATACTGCTATTTTTATGAAACCAGTGTGGTGTCCATTTGTGGTGTTATCACTGTCCCTGGGAGTGTGGTTGCAAATACTTTACACATTGCCTTGGAGATAAGCCTGGCTGCTCGTGCCAAGCTACCAGGGGTGAGCAGGGATTATCTAAGGGTGTGTCGCTCCTTACCCTGACTAGAAGCAAGGGTCACTATTTGGACTAAGGTACATACCTCAGCCAACTAGAGACCCCAGTTCTAACATTGGTGGTCAGCGGTTGGGGATTTGAACATGTATTTGCAACGGACTCACAGTGATTGGTGTACATCACTAGTTTTAGCGCAGACCACGACGCAACCACATATTGTGTTTTTGATTTTTGGGTTCTATTTTTGAGCGACCTTTAAGCCACACATCATGTCTCAAAGGAGTCAAGTAGCCAGTGAGGCTGCAGAATTGGAATTCGACATTGAGGCATTGCTTACCTACAAAGTTGATCAATTGAGGCAATTCTGCAGAGCTTTGGGATGTCCCATGAAAAGTAGCGCCAAGAAGGAGGAGCTGCAAACGGCCTTGAGGGCCTGGTGGGAAGCCAAAGAGGCTCAGGAGACAGGTGATGCTGAGGTGGATGAGGATGACCCAGGGAATGGATTTTGTCCACAGGATTTGCCGGTGGGAGGACCAGCCTCAGGGGCTGGTAGTAACCATTCGGGGAGGAGCTTTTCCCCAGAGGAGTTGGAGGAAAACCAAAGGGTCAGAGAGCGTGAGTTGGAGGTTTTGAAACTAAAGGCTCAAGCGGATGAGAAGAAGTTTCTCATTGAGAGCAAAAGGTGGGCAGAGGAGAGCAAGAACGCTCTCGCTTTAGAGGAAAAGAGATTGCTTTTGGCACATAAGTTAAGAATGAGGGAGCTTGATTTGGAGCTCTAAAGGCTCGAGGCCATGAGTGTCTCAGACAAGCCAAAAGAGATGTGTGTAGCTCAGGAAGTGAGCTCTGCTGGGTTGGAGGTGGAGTCCAGCTCAGATGGTGGCAGCAAAAATGTAGTGTCTAGTGCTGAGAGAAAAGTACATACACCCAGAGATGTGGCGCCTGACTTGAGGGAGGGGGCTTGAGGGAAAAGAACACAGGCAATGATAAAAGTAACTCTCAGCAGACACTTGTTTAGACAAGAAATACTATATATCCAAATTTGTACTGAATTACTTTATTATACTTTTATAATTCATATCTTTCTTTTTTTGTACTTTGTAATTTTGTATAAAACTAAAACTCATATAAAATTCTGTAAACAATCTCTAAACAATTCACATCATTCTAGCATCACGTTGTCATATTCTCATTAAATAAATTGATACAAATATGTAAGTCAACAATTAATTTGACTAAACATTCAAGATATTTTCGTTAATTGATGGAAAAACATGAGAA
Source organism: Calotriton arnoldi (assembly GCA_963921515.1). Classification (NCBI taxonomy): domain Eukaryota; kingdom Metazoa; phylum Chordata; class Amphibia; order Caudata; family Salamandridae; genus Calotriton; species Calotriton arnoldi. The sequence goes on along the minus strand of CAWUFW010017723.1, from coordinate 194,516 downwards.
ATGAAGACTGGCGGCTTATTAACACACAATAATAAAGACTGGCGGTTGTTTCTTAACACACAACGCGTTTCGGCTATGCCTTCCTCAGGAACTCCGTCACAGTTTAAACTAAATGAAAAATAGACAACATTACGATTTAGCAATGAAAGTGTCTGCTGATTATGATGCAAAGATAAACTAACAGGATCCCTAATATATACTAAAAATTAAAAACATGGGTGTCACTTGTTGCAACAGTATCCGGTATATCTAGATAAAGAACCTCCACCAAAAGGGAGAGTATAAAGATAGAATTATAACTAAAAAACATATGCACAATAAATATCAACCCATTCTCAATAACCCTTGATAGAAAGTGAGAAGAAAAAACAGTTGAAGAGATAGTGAAAAATCAAAATGTTAAATTCAACCTGTTTTCTCTATGCTACAAAAGCATTTGGACTATATGCAAAATGTAAGAAAGAACTCATGCAAAGAAACTTATAAGATTCACTAGATGATCCAATGCAAAACAACATGGTATTTGGCATACCTCTTGTATATATATAATGTTGAACATCTGTATATAGGAATGGCTGAGAATGATTCCACTCTCTGACTTAACGCTCTCTGTGTAAACAGATAAATGACAGTTACTAACCTACTTCCTTGTATTTAATATTCTATGAAAATAAAAACCAACAAACTACCTGTTGTTGCCTTTGTTAATGCTTGGAAATAGATTGCAGAGAACGGAGCGCAATGTTTGGTATATTAATGTCTCCAAATTTTATTTGTAGATCACCACCTGTTAAGACATATGATAAGTCTAGTTATCTATAAATTACTCCAAGTGCACTACCAATATATAACATGTGTGCACTATGTATGTCCATTTATACTATGTCCCATATTGTCCTCTGTTACCTTTATGAGTAATTCATGCTGAGACCAGCGTTGATCACAGCTGACAGTCCAGCAAAATCTCCTGACTGAATATCTGAAAGGAGTATAAAGATTATATAATGCAGGCATCTTCTCTTAACAAAACTATGTAAATATGAAGTCACTAGTTACTCAGACTGCTTCAAAAAGCCATACCTATGGAGGGTCCCAAAATGGCTTAACTCGATGAAAATTTATACGTTATGCTTTTGGGCTGATTAGAGGGATTATCTGACTCCGTCCCGTTTAAATTCCCGAACAAACCTGTTGTAGTACATGATGGTCGAATTAACGTGGAGAGCTACATGAAATACTCTAGGGTCTAAAAGATTTTAAAACTACATATAACTTAGCTGACAAAAGCTCTCAAATAGTCCGCAGACAAGAAATATGGTAATCAGTTAATTTAAAACTAAGAGATATCTCTCCTGGCATATGTTTCATAAACGAATAACCTAAACTGGCTTCATTTGGGGTAGAGTAAATCCTACCTTAAATATATAACCCCTTCGTGTTTACACGCAAGAATATGCTCCACTAATTATAATAGAAAGAGTCTCTTAAACTAACTCTATCTACTTACTAAAGTTTAAGACCTAGCGGGTGTTGACCGTTAACTTACCTAAAGTGTTGTCATCCTACGCACATGGCTCGATGGTTGAGTTAAAACGCTGTAACCGCTGTTACCGTCTTAAATACTACCTTCAAGGTTGCTGACCTGATGCTTAAACTGCTTCCTAATTACTTTAACCACTTCCGGTTAAACAGAACTCGTAATACGGCCGCCACCTTGGAATGGGCTCTGTACTACTGTATGATCTATCAATATCACTTACTCTCGAATCTGTATATTACGTCATGATGATCATGCACATGATTTAAATTACAATTTGTGCTTTATATAGACTGACACTTACTTAGAATTCCTATCGTGTTATGTACTTAAACAGTTGTTCTGATTTGTACAAGATCTACGTCTTGCCTATTTGTAATTCAATCATTGGAGTCTAAACCGGAAGCCATTTTGGAATATAATGTTGATTGAGAAAAAGTTCCCAATCTTTAGGTATATAAAACTATTGTTATAAACAGAAATCCTAGATGACATATAAGGACGATAACATGATATATAAGAACCCAGTTGTTATATTTGGTAATCCAACTAAGTTGTGCTTATCCACTAGTTAAACCATCGCGCTAATGGCGTGATATGAACCCTGCAAGACAAAGTAATGAAATATTACTGATTATGTTGTCCTTAAATAAATATACAAATGAAAATCTAGATATTATATTTAATGGCTTGGTCCCACGGTATTTCTTGATTGAGGCCCTTGACCGCTGTTCCTAGAATGAAAATCCAATATACCTCTCTCTGTTTCCTGATTGCCTCTGATGTAATACCTAGTTTGGGATTGATTTTTTCAAGAATATACCATTGTATATCATCTGGTGTGTGGTCATAGTTTATGTAGTGTTCTACTAACGGAGCCGCAGTCCTGCGGTTCCTGATAGCAGATCTATGCTCTGTTAACCTTGTACTTATGGTTCTCCCTGTCTCACCCACATATCCCAATTTGCAGGGACATATCAAAAGGTAACCCACATCTGAAGTTTTACAGTTTGTCATGGTTGTCAAAGATATACATTGGCCATTGAAATGGAGCAAAGGTGACTCAATAGCCGATGAGCATGACTTGCAACTTGAACATTTATAGTTGCCTACCACTGGCTTGGTACCCTCAATGCTTTTTTGTACAAATTTAGTTTTACTTGTCATCCTTGATCTGACTACGTGGTCTTTTAGGTTTTTGTTGCGTCTAAATGCAAACATAGGTTTTGGTATGGCCTCCTCATTTTGAGACCTCCTAATATTCAATATATGCCAGTTGGAACACACTGCTTGTCGAATTCTTTCATTAATCATCGAATGTCTCATTACAAAGACTAAGTTTGGGTTGTCTTTACTTTTAGTATTGTGCAGTAAATACTGCCTGTCATAGAAACGGGCTCTTTTATAAGAGTCCCATACAATTCTGTTAGGATAGCCTCTAGCCAAAAAATTTTCTTTCATGGTCACCGATATAGCATCAAAATCCTTTATACTAGTACAATTGCGCCGTAGGTGCAAGAATTCACCAAAGGGAATGCTGTTCTTTTGTGTGGTTGGGTGAAAACTTGTATAATGTAGGAGGGTGTTCCTGGCAGTCGGCTTTGTATAAAGATCCACTGCCAGTAACCCCTTATCATTTTTGATAACCACATCCAAATATTCAACCTGCCTCTGACTGATGTTATGAGTAAAATGTATATTCTCATCGCATAAATTTAGCCAGTCAAAGAATTCCATCAATTTGTCCAATGTGTCTGTCCAAATGAAAAAAATGTCGTCAATGAACCTGGACCATTTGGTCATAGATCCAAAAAAGGTGCTATTTCATTGTAAATATACTTATTCTCAAACCTGGACATGTATATATTAGCCACCGTTGGGGCACACGAGGCCCCCATGCTTACGCCCTGATTTTGTTTGTACAATTCACTGTTGAATTCAAAAACATTCTCCTCCATTACGGTCTTTAAACATTCCAGAACAAAGACTATGGGGCATTTGATGCTATAAGCGTGTATAAACCAATTAACCGCTTCAATGGCCCCATTTATTGGAATATTGCTATATAATGATTCGATATCCATCGTAACCATATATTGCGTATCATCACTAAAGGGAGTATCTTCAATGAGATTTATCATGTGTCTGGTGTCTTGTACAAATGCTGGTGTACGCGACACATATGAACATAAGATGGCATCCACGTATTTGGCCAGGGGTTCAATCACTGAACCAATGGTGGTAACTATTGGTCTCAAAGGAGGATTGATCTCATCCTTATGCACTTTCGGAATGCCATAAATACTGGCCATTCTCGGATTATCTACATTAAGGAATGTCCACTCTTTTCACAAATATCCCCTTCCCTCAGTGCTCAGTTAGTCAGCCCCCGAATCTTTTTTGCTATGTTTGGTGTCGGGTCTCTATGTATTGGCCGATAGAAATGATCATCACCTAACATGGTCTTCATTTTAGTGATATAGATGGGTGTATCAAATATCACTATACCTCCACCCTTGTCACATGCCTTGATAGTAATGGCTGATGTCTGCTTGAGTTCATCTAAAACCTTGTATTCCTCTCTACTCAAGTTAAAGGGTGTTTTTTGTACATGTTTAGTAATGTTGATGATTTTATTGTAAACCTTTATTGAGGGAGGGGGCTAACATACACCAGGGGGTTCAGGTTTATGAGGTAGCTCCAGTGGTGTGCAGTGTCCCTGAAGTAGATTGGGGAACTGACACAGGGGATCATATTCCTAGTGGTGGGAGGGACACCCTACTGACCCTAGATGAGAGGTGCAGGGAGAGGGGTTCCCCCCATGGTAGAAACCTTGGTGTGTGAGTGTGGAGACTGCCCAGAACAGTGTAGGTTGAGTGACGGAGACAGTCAGACCCTATCCTGCCAATCTCAGGAGAGTGGTGTGGGGTACTTGTGTGAGGCACTGGAGGGTGAGGCAAAGGATAGCTTGGTTATCAACTGGGGAGGGCTGTGTGATTCATTTGTTGGAGAGCATATTTTAAGTCCCTGTTTTCTAGAGCTATGCCAACACCCGGTGGGGTGCGAGTTCTCTGATTCCAGGGAGCTTGCGCAGGAGGCAGACCTTTGGGTGGATTCCTGACGGTCTGAGGAAGCTTTTGGGAGTGACCCAGAAGGGGGTGGTTCAGGTTTTCCCAAACCAAGTGAGGTAGGGGAGGTTTGTGGTAGCCCAGATAGGTCACAATGTAGTGGGAGGGCTGTAGGGTCCCACGTCCTGTCTCAGAGGAGAAGGAGTGGGAGGGGGCTGTGTCCCAAGGTACCTGATACCCAGACCCAGGACGTGGTTGGTTCCATAAGGGCGGGGATCCTAGTCTGTACCAGGAGGCCACTTCCTGAGAGGTATCCCAAAGTGTCAGTTGAACTGAGGGGGACTGCTGTAACCAGCATCCCACCAGTTCTGGTGTCTGGTAGCACCGCTCCAGTGGGGAGGGTGCATGGGTCCAGAGAGAAAGGCAGGGTGTGGGAGATCCCACCCCAGTCTTTTGTCCAGCCGGAGGGTACAGACCCTGGGCTGGCGGGCCAGTGTCAGGATGCCATACCTGACTTGGCAGAAGGGAGAGTGGAGAAAAGGTGCCAGGCACCTGGGGCTACTGCCCCCGCTTCTGATGCCCCAGAGGTTAGAGAGGCCTGAAAGGCATGAGGCCTGGCTCTCATCACTGACAGCTGTCAGTGGCCACTGTGGCTGGTTGTCCTGGTGGACAGAGTTGCCCCTGGGAGGGGGCTGGAGTCACACCTCAAGGGTGGACTGGGCCACACCACTGTGTTGGCCATGTGGGTACTGTCTACCTGTGTGGACTCATCTGTGAGCAAAGTAAGTTTAGGCGCTGCACAGATGGCCTCCCCATGTGAGGAGATGGGTCTCCCTGGGCTAGCTTAGGGGCCTGAGAGTATGGACAGAGGGATCCAACTCGGTTCAGATTGGCGTAGAACTGGAATATGCCCCTGCAGTTGCGGGACAGGGTCCGTGTTCTATCGCCTCAAAGCAGGGAAGCCCATCAAGGTAGTGATTGGTCTACCCTGTGTTTTGGCTGGAAGGGGTTGTGTTGGACTTGGCCCTTTTTGCAGGGTCATCCCTGAACTTTTGCCTTCCTCCTGTATTGTTTCTGACCCATTTTTGTTGGTTTTAGGACTCTGGGCACTTTACTACTGCTGATCAGTGCTAAAGTGCATATGCTCTCTGTATAAAGTGTTATGGTAATTGGTTGTCCATAATTGGTATGTTTGCCTTACTAGTAAAGTCCCTAGTAAAGTGCACTGTGTGTGCCAGGGCTGGTAATGCAAATGCTACTAGTGGGCCTGCAGCACTAATTGTGCCATCCACACAAGTAGCCCTAAGAAGAGATCTCAGGCCTGCCACTGCAGTGCCTGCGCGCAGTTTGTTAACTGCCTTGTTGTCCTGACAAGTGCACCCACTTGCCAGGCCTTACCTTCCCTTTTATGCACATCAGACACCCCTATAGTATGCCCAAGGTACCCCCTGGGCAGGGTGCAGTGTATGTGAAAGGTAGGACATGTACTGAGGTGTGTACCATGTCCTCAATCAATCAATCAATCAATTGATTGATTGATTACCATGTCCTGACAGTGAAGTACTGCCAAATTCGTTTTTCACTGTTGCAAGGCCATCTTGCCCATAGGACAGAATGGGGAATGCTGTGTCCCATGTTTCCAGCATATCTTCCGATAGGCATAAGATGGAGAGATGGAGTTTAGTGTGCCTGAACTCAGAATTTAATAACACATCTTTTTGGGAAGATGGTTTTTGAATTGTGTGTTTAGAAACCACGCTTTCAGAAGTGGCTGGTTTCTTGTCTTAAACCATCCTGTGTGCCTCTGCCTGGTTGTATATTGCCTGCCTGGGTTTAGACGTGACAGGCTCTGGGAAGTGTCCTGACCCCAGGGAGGAGAATGTGAGACAGCAACAGGCTGGCCTGCATTTGATGTGAGGGGAGGAGTAGCCCCCTGGATGTGAAGAGGGCTGTGTTGCTGCCACAAAAGGATGGCTCCACCTCCTGCTGAGCGTCTGGGCCCCAGACCCTGACTATCAAAGGAGGAGGGTGTGCACTGGCAGGAAGACACCCAGGTCTGGTTTTGGACCGAGGTCAGAGCCCCCTGAACACAAAGACTTCAAAGGCATTTAGGGGTATAAATGTAAGAGCTGAAACCCCTGAACTCAAGACTGAAATCCATTTTGAAAAAGGATTGAACCTACTTGGTGCTCAAGAGGAACCTCTGCCAAAGAAGAACAGCTGAAGAGACTGAAGAGAAGGACTGCCCTTGCTGTGTGTTCTGGGGCTGGCCTGCAGTTTGCTGGTTTGACTAAGGAGAGGACTTGGAACTTTGCTGTGTGCTGTGTCCCCTGCTTGTGAGGACTTTGCTGTGTGCTGTGTCCTGAAGTAGCGTGTCTCCAAGGGCCCGAGGACAGCTGGTCCCCTGTTGTGGAAACTCAGGAACACAAACGTTTCCAACCGTGTCTCAGCGATGCTGTGTGCGTGGTGCTCTTGCACGCCTGAGACTGCCGTGTGGTACGTGGTACTGTTTACGAGGTGCCCCATGATCGCACTGCCCCCGCAGCGTGAAACATTGTCCACGCTGCTGCCTTGCTGTTGTGGCCCGAGCCGTCATTGTACCTGAGGCTGTGAGGTAGGGTCACCGCCGCCGGCCCGAGCCGCAGCGTGCCAAGGGATTGTGTGAAACTAAGAACTGTGTCTCAGCGACGCTGTGTGCGTGGTGCTCTTGCACGCCTGAGACTGCCGTGTGGTCCGTGGTACTGTTTACAAGGTGCCCCGTGATCGCATTGCCCCCGCAGCGTGAAACATCGTCCACGCTGCTGTATTGCTGTTTGTGGCCCGAGCTGTCATCGTAACTGAGGATGTGAGTAAGGATCACCGCTGCCGGCCCGAGCCGCAACGTGCTAAAGGATTTTTTGAAGCTAAGGAAGCTACAAGGTGAAAGGGATCGTGATCGTTGTTCGTCGAAAGGAATCTGCCCAAGATGATCAACGACGGAGAAGGCCGCGCCGTAACCTGTCCGGCTACAGCGTCGCCTAGCAACAGAACCGCAACTTGATCGGGATCCCCAGCGGGACGTCTGACGAGCGGGGAGAGAGAGAGCGAGGCAGCGGACCCCCAGGTAAGGCTTGGACTCCTGTCGGGAGCCGCAAGCGTGTGTGGCCTGGGGAGGCATGCAGGAGGAGTACAGGAGTGCTCCGAGCTCCCTCCCGCTGCACCGCGTTAGACGCGCTGAGTCCCCGAGCGGCCTGGACCTGCCCAGCAGAACCGGGGCCGCCCCTCTAAGCCTATGACCGTTGTCTCTGCTGTTGGGGCCTAGTGGTGCCCGAGTTGACCGCGCAGATTACGTTACGAACCGCATTATTTTTGCATTACGAACTGCCTGATTCTTGCATCACGAACCGCATTATTATTGCATTACGAACTGCCTGATTCTTGCATTACGAACCGCATTATTATTGCATTACAAACTGCCTGATTCTTGCATCACAAACCGCATTATTATTGCATTACGAACTGCCTGATTCTTGCATTATGAATCGCATTATTATTGCATTACGAACTGCTTGATTCTTGCATTAAGGACTGTCCTAGTATTACATTACGAGCTGCATTACGAACTGCATAGCATTGCATTAGGACTGCATTAGAGATCGTAAATTGCTCATTAATACCGCAAGAACCTACAAGTGATTGCTGGCCTAATAACCGGCCAAGTGAATTATTACGAATATGCTTATATTGGTTTTCTTTTGTTTGGTCTCATCGTGTTCCTTTTTATAAAGATACTGCTATTTTTATGAAACCAGTGTGGTGTCCATTTGTGGTGTTATCACTGTCCCTGGGAGTGTGGTTGCAAATACTTTACACATTGCCTTGGAGATAAGCCTGGCTGCTCGTGCCAAGCTACCAGGGGGTGAGCAGGGATTATCTAAGGGTGTGTCGCTCCTTACCCTGACTAGAAGCAAGGGTCACTATTTGGACTAAGGTACATACCTCAGCCAACTAGAGACCCCCAGTTCTAACATTGGTGGTCAGCGGTTGGGGATTTGAACATGTATTTGCAACGGACTCACAGTGATTGGTGTACATCACTAGTTTTAGCGCAGACCACGACGCAACCACATATTGTGTTTTTGATTTTTTGGGTTCTATTTTTGAGCGACCTTTAAGCCACACATCATGTCTCAAAGGAGTCAAGTAGCCAGTGAGGCTGCAGAATTGGAATTCGACATTGAGGCATTGCTTACCTACAAAGTTGATCAATTGAGGCAATTCTGCAGAGCTTTGGGATGTCCCATGAAAAGTAGCGCCAAGAAGGAGGAGCTGCAAACGGCCTTGAGGGCCTGGTGGGAAGCCAAAGAGGCTCAGGAGACAGGTGATGCTGAGGTGGATGAGGATGACCCAGGGAATGGATTTTGTCCACAGGATTTGCCGGTGGGAGGACCAGCCTCAGGGGCTGGTAGTAACCATTCGGGGAGGAGCTTTTCCCCAGAGGAGTTGGAGGAAAACCAAAGGGTCAGAGAGCGTGAGTTGGAGGTTTTGAAACTAAAGGCTCAAGCGGATGAGAAGAAGTTTCTCATTGAGAGCAAAAGGTGGGCAGAGGAGAGCAAGAACGCTCTCGCTTTAGAGGAAAAGAGATTGCTTTTGGCACATAAGTTAAGAATGAGGGAGCTTGATTTGGAGCTCTAAAGGCTCGAGGCCATGAGTGTCTCAGACAAGCCAAAAGAGATGTGTGTAGCTCAGGAAGTGAGCTCTGCTGGGTTGGAGGTGGAGTCCAGCTCAGATGGTGGCAGCAAAAATGTAGTGTCTAGTGCTGAGAGAAAAGTACATACACCCAGAGATGTGGCGCCTGACTTGAGGGAGGGGGCTTGAGGGAAAAGAACACAGGCAATGATAAAAGTAACTCTCAGCAGACACTTGTTTAGACAAGAAATACTATATATCCAAATTTGTACTGAATTACTTTATTATACTTTTATAATTCATATCTTTCTTTTTTTTGTACTTTGTAATTTTGTATAAAACTAAAACTCATATAAAATTCTGTAAACAATCTCTAAACAATTCACATCATTCTAGCATCACGTTGTCATATTCTCATTAAATAAATTGATACAAATATGTAAGTCAACAATTAATTTGACTAAACATTCAAGATATTTTCGTTAATTGATGGAAAAACATGAGAAATGAAGACTGGCGGCTTATTAACACACAATAATAAAGACTGGCGGTTGTTTCTTAACACACAACGCGTTTCGGCTATGCCTTCCTCAGGAACTCCGTCACAGTTTAAACTAAATGAAAAATAGACAACATTACGATTTAGCAATGAAAGTGTCTGCTGATTATGATGCAAAGATAAACTAACAGGATCCCTAATATATACTAAAAATTAAAAACATGGGTGTCACTTGTTGCAACAGTATCCGGTATATCTAGATAAAGAACCTCCACCAAAAGGGAGAGTATAAAGATAGAATTATAACTAAAAAAACATATGCACAATAAATATCAACCCATTCTCAATAACCCTTGATAGAAAGTGAGAAGAAAAAACAGTTGAAGAGATAGTGAAAAATCAAAATGTTAAATTCAACCTGTTTTCTCTATGCTACAAAAGCATTTGGACTATATGCAAAATGTAAGAAAGAACTCATGCAAAGAAACTTATAAGATTCACTAGATGATCCAATGCAAAACAACATGGTATTTGGCATACCTCTTGTATATATATAATGTTGAACATCTGTATATAGGAATGGCTGAGAATGATTCCACTCTCTGACTTAACGCTCTCTGTGTAAACAGATAAATGACAGTTACTAACCTACTTCCTTGTATTTAATATTCTATGAAAATAAAAACCAACAAACTACCTGTTGTTGCCTTTGTTAATGCTTGGAAATAGATTGCAGAGAACGGAGCGCAATGTTTGGTATATTAATGTCTCCAAATTTTATTTGTAGATCACCACCTGTTAAGACATATGATAAGTCTAGTTATCTATAAATTACTCCAAGTGCACTACCAATATATAACATGTGTGCACTATGTATGTCCATTTATACTATGTCCCATATTGTCCTCTGTTACCTTTATGAGTAATTCATGCTGAGACCAGCGTTGATCACAGCTGACAGTCCAGCAAAATCTCCTGACTGAATATCTGAAAGGAGTATAAAGATTATATAATGCAGGCATCTTCTCTTAACAAAACTATGTAAATATGAAGTCACTAGTTACTCAGACTGCTTCAAAAAGCCATACCTATGGAGGGTCCCAAAATGGCTTAACTCGATGAAAATTTATACGTTATGCTTTTGGGCTGATTAGAGGGATTATCTGACTCCGTCCCGTTTAAATTCCCGAACAAACCTGTTGTAGTACATGATGGTCGAATTAACGTGGAGAGCTACATGAAATACTCTAGGGTCTAAAAGATTTTAAAACTACATATAACTTAGCTGACAAAAGCTCTCAAATAGTCCGCAGACAAGAAATATGGTAATCAGTTAATTTAAAACTAAGAGATATCTCTCCTGGCATATGTTTCATAAACGAATAACCTAAACTGGCTTCATTTGGGGTAGAGTAAATCCTACCTTAAATATATAACCCTTCGTGTTTACACGCAAGAATATGCTCCACTAATTATAATAGAAAGAGTCTCTTAAACTAACTCTATCTACTTACTAAAGTTTAAGACCTAGCGGGTGTTGACCGTTAACTTACCTAAAGTGTTGTCATCCTACGCACATGGCTCGATGGTTGAGTTAAAACGCTGTAACCGCTGTTACCGTCTTAAATACTACCTTCAAGGTTGCTGACCTGATGCTTAAACTGCTTCCTAATTACTTTAACCACTTCCGGTTAAACAGAACTCGTAATACGGCCGCCACCTTGGAATGGGCTCTGTACTACTGTATGATCTATCAATATCACTTACTCTCGAATCTGTATATTACGTCATGATGATCATGCACATGATTTAAATTACAATTTGTGCTTTATATAGACTGACACTTACTTAGAATTCCTATCGTGTTATGTACTTAAACAGTTGTTCTGATTTGTACAAGATCTACGTCTTGCCTATTTGTAATTCAATCATTGGAGTCTAAACCGGAAGCCATTTTGGAATATAATGTTGATTGAGAAAAAGTTCCCAATCTTTAGGTATATAAAACTATTGTTATAAACAGAAATCCTAGATGACATATAAGGACGATAACATGATATATAAGAACCCAGTTGTTATATTTGGTAATCCAACTAAGTTGTGCTTATCCACTAGTTAAACCATCGCGCTAATGGCGTGATATGAACCCTGCAAGACAAAGTAATGAAATATTACTGATTATGTTGTCCTTAAATAAATATACAAATGAAAATCTAGATATTATATTTAATGGCTTGGTCCCACGGTATTTCTTGATTGAGGCCCTTGACCGCTGTTCCTAGAATGAAAATCCAATATACCTCTCTCTGTTTCCTGATTGCCTCTGATGTAATACCTAGTTTGGGATTGATTTTTTCAAGAATATACCATTGTATATCATCTGGTGTGTGGTCATAGTTTATGTAGTGTTCTACTAACGGAGCCGCAGTCCTGCGGTTCCTGATAGCAGATCTATGCTCTGTTAACCTTGTACTTATGGTTCTCCCTGTCTCACCCACATATCCCAATTTGCAGGGACATATCAAAAGGTAACCCACATCTGAAGTTTTACAGTTTGTCATGGTTGTCAAAGATATACATTGGCCATTGAAATGGAGCAAAGGTGACTCAATAGCCGATGAGCATGACTTGCAACTTGAACATTTATAGTTGCCTACCACTGGCTTGGTACCCTCAATGCTTTTTTGTACAAATTTAGTTTTACTTGTCATCCTTGATCTGACTACGTGGTCTTTTAGGTTTTTGTTGCGTCTAAATGCAAACATAGGTTTTGGTATGGCCTCCTCATTTTGAGACCTCCTAATATTCAATATATGCCAGTTGGAACACACTGCTTGTCGAATTCTTTCATTAATCATCGAATGTCTCATTACAAAGACTAAGTTTGGGTTGTCTTTACTTTTAGTATTGTGCAGTAAATACTGCCTGTCATAGAAACGGGCTCTTTTATAAGAGTCCCATACAATTCTGTTAGGATAGCCTCTAGCCAAAAAATTTTCTTTCATGGTCACCGATATAGCATCAAAATCCTTTATACTAGTACAATTGCGCCGTAGGTGCAAGAATTCACCAAAGGGAATGCTGTTCTTTTGTGTGGTTGGGTGAAAACTTGTATAATGTAGGAGGGTGTTCCTGGCAGTCGGCTTTGTATAAAGATCCACTGCCAGTAACCCCTTATCATTTTTGATAACCACATCCAAATATTCAACCTGCCTCTGACTGATGTTATGAGTAAAATGTATATTCTCATCGCATAAATTTAGCCAGTCAAAGAATTCCATCAATTTGTCCAATGTGTCTGTCCAAATGAAAAAAATGTCGTCAATGAACCTGGACCATTTGGTCATAGATCCAAAAAAAGGTGCTATTTCATTGTAAATATACTTATTCTCAAACCTGGACATGTATATATTAGCCACCGTTGGGGCACACGAGGCCCCCATGCTTACGCCCTGATTTTGTTTGTACAATTCACTGTTGAATTCAAAAACATTCTCCTCCATTACGGTCTTTAAACATTCCAGAACAAAGACTATGGGGCATTTGATGCTATAAGCGTGTATAAACCAATTAACCGCTTCAATGGCCCCATTTATTGGAATATTGCTATATAATGATTCGATATCCATCGTAACCATATATTGCGTATCATCACTAAAGGGAGTATCTTCAATGAGATTTATCATGTGTCTGGTGTCTTGTACAAATGCTGGTGTACGCGACACATATGAACATAAGATGGCATCCACGTATTTGGCCAGGGGTTCAATCACTGAACCAATGGTGGTAACTATTGGTCTCAAAGGAGGATTGATCTCATCCTTATGCACTTTCGGAATGCCATAAATACTGGCCATTCTCGGATTATCTACATTAAGGAATGTCCACTCTTTTTCACAAATATCCCCTTCCCTCAGTGCTCAGTTAGTCAGCCCCCGAATCTTTTTTGCTATGTTTGGTGTCGGGTCTCTATGTATTGGCCGATAGAAATGATCATCACCTAACATGGTCTTCATTTTAGTGATATAGATGGGTGTATCAAATATCACTATACCTCCACCCTTGTCACATGCCTTGATAGTAATGGCTGATGTCTGCTTGAGTTCATCTAAAACCTTGTATTCCTCTCTACTCAAGTTAAAGGGTGTTTTTTGTACATGTTTAGTAATGTTGATGATTTTATTGTAAACCTTTATTGAGGGAGGGGGCTAACATACACCAGGGGTTCAGGTTTATGAGGTAGCTCCAGTGGTGTGCAGTGTCCCTGAAGTAGATTGGGGAACTGACACAGGGGATCATATTCCTAGTGGTGGGAGGGACACCCTACTGACCCTAGATGAGAGGTGCAGGGAGAGGGGTTCCCCCATGGTAGAAACCTTGGTGTGTGAGTGTGGAGACTGCCCAGAACAGTGTAGGTTGAGTGACGGAGACAGTCAGACCCTATCCTGCCAATCTCAGGAGAGTGGTGTGGGGTACTTGTGTGAGGCACTGGAGGGTGAGGCAAAGGATAGCTTGGTTATCAACTGGGGAGGGCTGTGTGATTCATTTGTTGGAGAGCATATTTTAAGTCCCTGTTTTCTAGAGCTATGCCAACACCCGGTGGGGTGCGAGTTCTCTGATTCCAGGGAGCTTGCGCAGGAGGCAGACCTTTGGGTGGATTCCTGACGGTCTGAGGAAGCTTTTGGGAGTGACCCAGAAGGGGGTGGTTCAGGTTTTCCCAAACCAAGTGAGGTAGGGGAGGTTTGTGGTAGCCCAGATAGGTCACAATGTAGTGGGAGGGCTGTAGGGTCCCACGTCCTGTCTCAGAGGAGAAGGAGTGGGAGGGGGCTGTGTCCCAAGGTACCTGATACCCAGACCCAGGACGTGGTTGGTTCCATAAGGGCGGGGATCCTAGTCTGTACCAGGAGGCCACTTCCTGAGAGGTATCCCAAAGTGTCAGTTGAACTGAGGGGGACTGCTGTAACCAGCATCCCACCAGTTCTGGTGTCTGGTAGCACCGCTCCAGTGGGGAGGGTGCATGGGTCCAGAGAGAAAGGCAGGGTGTGGGAGATCCCACCCCAGTCTTTTGTCCAGCCGGAGGGTACAGACCCTGGGCTGGCGGGCCAGTGTCAGGATGCCATACCTGACTTGGCAGAAGGGAGAGTGGAGAAAAGGTGCCAGGCACCTGGGGCTACTGCCCCCCGCTTTCTGATGCCCCAGAGGTTAGAGAGGCCTGAAAGGCATGAGGCCTGGCTCTCATCACTGACAGCTGTCAGTGGCCACTGTGGCTGGTTGTCCTGGTGGACAGAGTTGCCCCTGGGAGGGGGGCTGGAGTCACACCTCAAGGGTGGACTGGGCCACACCACTGTGTTGGCCATGTGGGTACTGTCTACCTGTGTGGACTCATCTGTGAGCAAAGTAAGTTTAGGCGCTGCACAGATGGCCTCCCCATGTGAGGAGATGGGTCTCCCTGGGCTAGCTTAGGGGGCCTGAGAGTATGGACAGAGGGATCCAACTCGGTTCAGATTGGCGTAGAACTGGAATATGCCCCTGCAGTTGCGGGACAGGGTCCGTGTTCTATCGCCCAAAGCAGGGAAGCCCATCAAGGTAGTGATTGGTCTACCCTGTGTTTTGGCTGGAAGGGGGTTGTGTTGGACTTGGCCCTTTTTGCAGGGTCATCCCTGAACTTTTTGCCTTCCTCCTGTATTGTTTCTGACCCATTTTTGTTGGTTTTAGGACTCTGGGCACTTTACTACTGCTGATCAGTGCTAAAGTGCATATGCTCTCTGTATAAAGTGTTATGGTAATTGGTTGTCCATAATTGGTATGTTTGCCTTACTAGTAAAGTCCCTAGTAAAGTGCACTGTGTGTGCCAGGGCTGGTAATGCAAATGCTACTAGTGGGCCTGCAGCACTAATTGTGCCATCCACACAAGTAGCCCTAAGAAGAGATCTCAGGCCTGCCACTGCAGTGCCTGCGCGCAGTTTGTTAACTGCCTTGTTGTCCTGACAAGTGCACCCACTTGCCAGGCCTTACCTTCCCTTTTTATGCACATCAGACACCCCTATAGTATGCCCAAGGTACCCCCCTGGGCAGGGTGCAGTGTATGTGAAAGGTAGGACATGTACTGAGGTGTGTACCATGTCCTCAATCAATCAATCAATCAATTGATTGATTGATTACCATGTCCTGACAGTGAAGTACTGCCAAATTCGTTTTTCACTGTTGCAAGGCCATCTTGCCCATAGGACAGAATGGGGAATGCTGTGTCCCATGTTTCCAGCATATCTTCCGATAGGCATAAGATGGAGAGATGGAGTTTAGTGTGCCTGAACTCAGAATTTAATAACACATCTTTTTGGGAAGATGGTTTTTGAATTGTGTGTTTAGAAACCACGCTTTCAGAAGTGGCTGGTTTCTTGTCTTAAACCATCCTGTGTGCCTCTGCCTGGTTGTATATTGCCTGCCTTGGTTTAGACGTGACAGGGTCAGGGAAGTGTCCTGACCCCAGGGAGGAGAATGTGAGACAGCAACAGGCTAGTCTGCATTTGATGTGAGGGGGAGGAGTAGCCCCCTGGATGTGAAGAGGGCTGTGTTGCTGCCACAAAAGGATGGCTCCACCTCCTGCTGAGCGTCTGGGCCCCAGACCCTGACTATCAAAGGAGGAGGGTGTGCACTGGCAGGAAGACACCCAGGTCTGGTTTTGGACCAAGGTCAGAGCCCCCTGAACACAAAGACTTCAAAGGCATTTAGGGGTATAAATGTAAGAGCTGAAACCCCTGAACTCAAGACTGAAATCCATATTGAAAAAGGATTGAACCTACTTGGTGCTCAAGAGGAACCTCTGCCAAAGAAGAACAGCTGAAGAGACTGAAGAGAAGGACTGCCCTTGCTGTGTGTTCTGGGGCTGGCCTGCAGTTTGCTGGTTTGCCTAAGGAGAGGACAAGGGACTTTGCTGTGTGCTGTGTCCCCCTGCTTGTGAGGACTTTGCTGTTTGCTGTGTCCTGAAGTAGCGTGTCTCCAAGTACCCGAGGAGAGCTGGTCCCCTGTTGTGGAAACTCAGGAACACAAAAGTTTCCAACCGTGTCTCACCGACGCTGTGTGCATGGTGCTCTTGCACGCCTGAGACTGCCGTGTGGTCCGTGGTACTGTTTACGAGGTGCCCCGTGATCTCACTGCCCCCGCAGCGTGAAACATCGTCCATGCTGCTGCCTTGCTGTTGTGGACCAAGCCGTCATCGTACCTGAGGCTGTGAGGAAGGATCACCGCCGCCGGCCTGAGCCGCAACGTGCCAATGGATTGTGTGAAACTAAGAACTGTGTCTCGGCGACGCTGTGTGCGTGGTGCTCTTACACACCTGAGACTGCTGTGTGGTCCGTGGTACTGTTTACAAGGTGCCCTGTGATCGCATTGCACCCGCAGCGTGAAACATCGTCCACGCTGCTGTATTGCTGTTTGTGGCCCGAGGCGTCATTGTAACTGAGGCTGTGAGTAAAGATCGCCGCCGCTGGCCCGAGCCGCAACGTGTTAATGGGGCACTTGAAACTGAGGACTGTGTCTCAGCGATGCTGTGTGCGTGGTGTTCTTGCACGCCTGAGACTGCCGTGTGGTCCGTGGTACTGTTTACGAGGTGCCCAGTGAACGCATTGCCCCCGCAGCGTGAAACATCGTCCACGCTGCTGTACTGCTGTTTGTGGCCCGAGCCGTTATCGTAACTGAGGCTGTGAGTAAGGATCACATCTGCCGGCCCGAGCCGCAACGTGTTAAAGGATTTCTTGAAGCTAAGGAAGCTACAAGGTGAAAGGGATCGTGATCGTTGTTCGTCGAAAGGAATCTGCCCAAGATCATCAACGATGGAGAAGGCCGTGCCGTAACCTGTCCGGCTACAGCGTCGCCTAGCAACAAAGTCGCAACGTGATCAGGATCGCCCAGCGGGACGTCCGACGAGCAGGGAGAGAGAGAGAGCGAGGCAGCGCACCCCCCCAGGTAAGGCTTGGACTCCGGTCGGGAGTCGCAAGCGTGTGTGGCCTAGGGAGGCATACAGGAGAGCACAGGAGTGCTCCGACCTCTCTCCCGCTGCACCGCGTTAGACGCGCTGAGTCCCCGAGCGGCCCGGACCTGCCCAGCAGGACCGGGCCACCCCTGTAAGCCTATGACCGCTGTCTCTGCTGTTGGGGCCTAGTGGTGCCCGAGTTGACCGTGCAGATTGCATTACGAACCGCATTATTATTGCATTACGAACTGCCTGATTCTTGCATCACGAACCGCATTATTATTGCATTACGAACTGCCGGATTCTTGCATTACGAACCGCATTATTATTGCATTACGAACTGCCTGATTCTTGCATCACGAACCGCATTATTATTGCATTACGAACTGCCTGATTCTTGCATTACGAATCGCATTACGAACTGCCTGATTCTTGCATTAAGGACTGTCCTAGTATTACATTACGAGCTGCATTACGAACTGCATAGCATTGCATTAGGACTGCATTAGAGATCGTAAATTGCTCATTAATACCGCAAGAACCTACAAGTGATTGCTGGCCTAATAACCGGCCAAGTGAATTATTACGAATATGCATATGTTGGTTTTCTATCGTTTGGTCTCATCGTATTCCTTTTTTTAAATTTATTTGAGTTTTATATAGCGCTGGCTTGACCCGGAGGTATCAGAGTGCTTTACATGAGGTTCCACATTGTTACGAAGATACATCAGTTACAAATTACATCTATTGCGAGCATTTAAAGAGCATAGAAGACAAGATAAAAGGAGCGTGGAAGGGTAAGGTAAAAGGGTAGGAGGGAGGTACGGCGGAGAGAAGAAGGAAAGTCTGCCCAAAGTCCGGCTGGGTAGGAGACGACCGGGGGGGGAAGTCCACAACCCATCTCCTCTATAGCTATCAAGGTAGCTCCACCGGGCATCGGTCAAAAAGCAAGGTCTCAACGGTCAGTGGTAACCGTCGGTGAGGGAGGAAGGAGACACAGCGGGGAGACACGGAGAACTATGCCAATGTCCGGCTGGGTAGGTGACAGTCAAGGGGGTGAACCAGGGCCAATCTCCTCTATAGCTGTCTAGCAGCTCCACCGGGTATCAGCCATGTTGCTCAGGTCTCAGAGGTCGGGAAGAACAAGAATAGTCAAACATAGAAGAACAAGTCCCCACTAGAGGATAAAGGGAATGGGGGAAGGGAGTAGAAACAGGGGGCAGGGAAGGAGATCAGTTCTAGAATCCCGACAGTGAAGGAAAAGTATCTCATGGGGAGGAGAGGCCAGCCTGCTGGGACTCAACGGTCAAGGAAACATCCCCCCGGATGACGCTGCTGCTGAGATCCCCGTGGAGGCGGAGATGGCAGTGGTTGGTGTAGACCAGCTCGGTATCGGAGAGGGAGCTGGGGTCTGCCATTGTGGCAGCTGGAGAAACGAAGGCAGCGGAGGCCGCCATATTAAGGTCAGGCACGTCATGACCGGGGCTATGTAGATCCCTGTGTAGGCATAGATGCGGTAGTTGGTCTCCACCACGATGAAGTCCTGCTCGTGTGAGACCACAGACGGCCAAGACGCCAGGCTGATGGTGAGACGCGTGGGTTGATGTAGCGGGACTTCATCTTTCTCTGGAGGACAGGGTCGAATTCACGGATGTGCTGCAGGAAGGTGAGCAGTGACTCACCATGCCCTCAACCGAGTAGTCCTTGCAGGGAGTAAAGTGAGCTGAGCTGTATTGTGCATGGGGGACCCCTCACAGTGTACCGCTAAGCCTCCAGTGGCTGCTTGACTGAGGGCGCCATTTTGGGGTCAGGCGTCAATCCCAGGGTTTACCGAGAGCACTGCTAAATTGCGAGAGCACAACTGAATTACAAACACCCAGCGTGGCCCGGGCGACCAGGCAGCCCGAATTATTATTACTGCCCTCCCCTGCCTCCTTGTTGATCGCAGATGGAGCCTTACTGGGCCGAACCTCTCCCCAGTAAGCGTGCTTGCGGCAGGGATGTTGTCTGCCGCTGCACGCACCCGCGGCAATATGGGCCAATGCAGGAGACGCGAGGCGGAAGAGCCGGGGTCGTTTTATTTTGTTTTATTTATTTTATTTTATATAAAGATACTGCTATTTTTATTAAACAAGTGTGGTGTCCATTTGTGGTGTTATCACTGTGTCACTGGGAGTGTGGTTGCAAATACTTTACACATTGCCTTGGAGATAAGCCTGGCTGCTCGTGCCAAGCTACCAGGGGGTGATCAGGGGTTATCTAAGGGTGTGTCCCTCCTTACCCTGACTAGAAGCAAGGGTCCCTATTTGGACTAAGGTACATACCTCAGCCAACTAGAGACCCCCAGTTCTAACACCTACCCACTTATGTGAGGTACCATTTTTATGAACGCTGGGTGGTAGCCTACAACTTTCTCACACAGAAATGGGAGAAAAAATTTATTTTTTCAACAAAATTTGAGGTTTGCAGGGGATTCTGGATAGGGAAATGTTGGAGGACCCACGCAAGCCATACCTTGCTGTACTCCCCCGGGTGTCTGGTTTTCAGAAATGTGTGGGTTTGGTAGGTTTCCCTAGATGGCTGCCGAGCCCGGGGCCAAAAACTCATGGGACCCCCCTTGCAAAACCAGGTTGTTTTGTGATTGGTAATTTTGATGTCGCCTCAATAGGTTTTGGGCCCTTGTCTTTCGCGGGTACTTGACCCACCCACGCAAGTGAGGTACCATTTTTATCGGGAGACCTGAGGAAATTCTGGGTGGTAGGAAATTTGTGGATCCATGCAGATTCCAGAACTTTCCCACACAGAACTTTGAGAAAAAATTGATTTTTTCAGCTAAATTTGAGGTTTGCATGGGATTCTGGGCAGGAAAATGTTGGGGGACCCATGCAAGCCATACCTTGCTGGACTCCCCCGGATGTCTAGTTGTCAGAAATGTGTGGGTTTGGTAGGTTTCCCTAGATGGCTGCCGAGCCCGGGGCCAAAAACTCATGGGACACCCTTTGCAAAACCAGTTTGTTTTGTGATAGGTAATTTTGATGTCGCCTCAATAGGTTTTGGGCCCTTGCCTGTCGTGGGTACTTGACCGAACCAAAAAAGTGAGGTACCATTTTTCTCGGAAGACTTTTGAGAAAGCGGGGTGGGTGGTACTTTGTGGATCCACACAGATTTCAGAACTTTCATCTACAGAAATGTGAGGAAAATTGTTTTTTTTTTTTACAAATTTGGAGGTTTGCAAGGGATTCTGGATAACAGAACCTGGTGAGAGCCAGACAAGTCAACCCATCCTGGATTCCCCTGGGTGTCTTGTTTTCAAAAATGTATAGGTTTGCTAGGTTTCCCTATGTGCCGGCAGAGCTAGGGTTCAAAATCTACAGCTAGGCAATTTGCAAAAAAAGGGTCCGTTTTCACTGTGAAAATGTGGTGTGTCCAAGTTGTGTTTTGGGCCATTTCCTGTCGGGGGCACAAGGCC
This sequence comes from Calotriton arnoldi, assembly GCA_963921515.1. Classification (NCBI taxonomy): domain Eukaryota; kingdom Metazoa; phylum Chordata; class Amphibia; order Caudata; family Salamandridae; genus Calotriton; species Calotriton arnoldi. Next base: position 173,303 of record CAWUFW010017723.1, on the reverse strand, counting down.
TACCCACACAAGTGAGTTACCATTTTTCTCCGAAGACTTTGGGGAATGCGGGGTGGGTGGAATTTTGTGGATCCACGCAAATTCCAGAACTTTCCACCACAGAAATGTGAGGAAAATGTGTTTTTTTTTACAAAGTTTGAGGTTTGCAAGGGATTCTGGGTAACAGAACCTGGTGAGAGCCAGACAAGTCACCCCATCCTGGATTCCCCTCGGTGTCTTGTTTTCAAAAATGTTTAAGTTTGCCTTGTTTCCCTAGGTGCCGGCAGAGCTAGTGATCCAGCGCGATATTAGCAAACCACATTCATACACCAGATACTCTCTTGGGCCCATACATTCATACTACGCTAATACTTACGCTGGGTTTATCAGTTATACTCTTTATCAAAAATCCCTGCTACAAATTACCTTCCGATTGAAGAGTAATGACTTACCAATGAATCCTTTGCTAATTGGGAAGTTTAAAATGAGTGACATTCATTATAGTACATAATCCTGAAATAACCACTGAGTCAGGAAGTTTTAAAATGTTTATCTAAAGATTTAGCAGAGTAAATTACAGAACCACATGGTACTTAATCGCATATCACGGATGAAGCATAGAATAATAATAATAATTAATGACGGTCCCTCAGAAAGGAGAAGATAGAGACAGCAGCGCAACTAAAGGTTGCATTTATATTTACCTAAGTGCGAGAACCAAACCCCTTGGCCAAGGAGTTGGAAAGAATAGGACCCTCGGAAGGATGAAGAGCAAAGACCTCCTCCAGGACAGGACCGGTGACCTCTCTACAACGACGCCTGCGTCGTTCCCCTCTCTGATACTCGGCTTCTCCTTGATTCTCTCGTGCCTTCCTTCTAATGGACTCCGCCGCCCCCTCCTCAGGACCTCTTCTGGATAGGGATTCAGTCTGCAATCGATCAGCTTGGCGGTCTGGAGCTCTTCTGCCTGACAGCATGAACGCCTGTTCTGACTAATTAACTAATGCTATATTCTATTATACCCTTCTACACCCATGTACCTCCCCTTAATGTTGCTAAAATATGGGACCACTACTTCTGATTGGACAGGGACAGGGGGTTGATCCTCACACCATATTGATTTGGTTCGAATTCTGAAGCCCATTGTCTTTAAACTACCGCCCATCCAATTTAATACATTTGCTTTATTTCCCACCCGTCTCACGACAAATGTTATATATTCTTCATATACAAAGTTTCAATTTTCAACAGGAAAGGCAAGAGCACAGCAGCTTCGGCCATCAGGTCATGGCCTTGGACGACGTCCAGGTTGACTTCATTTTTATTCTTTGGCAGCCAAACAGGACACATGCGCAGAATCATTGTCTCTCGAGTTTCAGATCACCAACCCCAGGCCCAAGTTTACGAACTAATAAAAGTCAAAGAAGAAAATATTAAAATCACAAATAATATGTTTCACTGTATACCCACTCTTTCTACACTATCCCCATTTACTTATAAATCTATCCCGCATTAGTAGCGTTAAGAAAACGACAAATGAATAATAACACAAGAGCAAGCTGAAGCATGTGAAAACATCAAGCAGCCATTTTAAAGCACACTGCGCAGAAGCAGAAATTTCCCACCAAGCAAAGAAAGACGTCACACCATGTGATATGGATGAGACATGCGCAGTAAGGTTCACGCGCTTTAGCGGCCATTTTAGATTACGGACAAGCGTTACTTGTTAGTCAGAACACATAGGCAAGCTTCCTTGCTATTCATGTAGTGTATGCAAAGTTAATCTACACAATACAAGATTAATAAATTAATACTGTGAGGAGATTGCATCCGAGCAAGTCTCATTTGTGAGTCCTTGCTCCATCACTAGGGTTCAAAATCTACAGCTAGGCACTTTGCAAAAAAAGGGTCAGTTTTCACTGTGAAAATGTGGTGTGTCCGCGTTGCGTTTTGGGCCGTTTCCTGTCGCGGGCACTAGGCCTACCCACACAAGTGAGGTACCATTTTTCTTGGATGACTTTGGGAAATGCGGGGTGGGTGGAATTTTGTGGTTCCACGCAGATCCCAGAACCTTCCATCACAGAAATGTGAGGAAAATGTGTTTTTTTAAACTAAGTTTGAGGTTTGCAAGGGATTCTGGGTAACAGAACCTGGTGAGAGGCACACAAGTCACCCCATCCTGGATTCCCCTTGGTGTCTAGTTTTCAAAAATGTACAGGTTTGCTAGGTTTCCCTATGTGCCGGCTGCGCTAGGGCCCAAAATCTACAGGTAGGCACATTGCTAAAAACAAGTCTGTGCCTAGTGGGCTTTCTGCCACCCTGGGGGGGAAATCGGGGGGGGGGGGGAGGTTTGCCCCAATATGCCCCCAAGGGGGGCAGAAAGACTGTGGCTATTTTTTTGGGGGTTGGGGGCATTGGTATGCTCATTCTCGGCAGCCCCCACGCATAAAAAAAGCCTGCGTAATCGCTGATGCCTAGTGGGCTTTCTGCCCCCCCCGGGTGGCAGATCAGGGGCCACTGCCCCCATACGCCCCCTGGGGGGGGCAGAAAGACTGTAACATTTTTTGGGGGAGGTGTGTGGGCTGACCTCACCCTTGAATTGAAAAAAAATAAAAATTCCTGAGGCCTAGTCGGCTTTCTGCCCCTCCGGGGGGGGCAGATAAGGGGCTCTTGACCCAATATGCCTCCCGGGGGGGGGGTCAGAAAGACTGTGGTAATTGTTTTTGGGGTAGGGGCATTGGCATGCCCATGCTGGGCAGCCCCCACCCCTACATCATAAAAAAAAAAAAATCCCTGGTGCCCAGTGGGCTTTCTGCCCCCCCCTGGGGGCAGATCAGGGACTTTTAGCAAATAGTTTCATTCTCATTTTTTCATTTTCTATTTTTAACATCCCCTTTTAATTTTTTGTATAATTCACTTCTCCATTCTTCAAGTTCTATTTCGTCAATCTTTCTCTTCTTCCCTTTTCCTGTCACATTATATGTTCCATTCTTTCTACAACATTTGCACCATATTATTATTGTCAGTACTATTATTGCTAACCCTGCTAGGGGTACTAATATTTGACCTATAAGTCCTTTTCCTACATTAGCAAACCAGGTACCAATTGACTAGATACTATTTGTCAATCTTTCCCATACACTATCAACTTCCAGTGGTTTAAGTTCCTTCTCAAGTTTAGTTATATTCTGTATATACGTTCCAATTTCTGCACTTTTATCAGGAATGTAAGTGCAACAATGTTTCGTCTTCAGTAATTTACAGACTCCGCCCTCTTTTGCTAATATAATATCAAGAGCAAGTCGATTTTGCATAACCATAGATCTAATCGCAACAATTTCCGCATTAATCCTTAGAAAGCCTCCAGCAGTATCCGTTGATAAACGATCAACCACTGTAGACAATTTACATATTTTCCTTGAGTTCAGAATTATTCCCACCAAAGGTATCAATGCACCAAATATATCACCTACAATTTCAGAAAAACTAGCTCTTTTACTACGTGTTAATTCGCCATTGTTTTCATTGCTCCCAGTGTTTCTTTTTACGTGGTATATTTTTGGAAATACTATTCCAAAATAACAACTTCCATACCACCGTGCAGGAAGCCTAAAGTAAGCCTTATTCCCGCATACATAATAGATTCCAGGAAAAACTGAATCTGTTCCTCCTTTGATTCCCCAACCTCCAAGAATTAAGAAATTGTGTTCACATTCACTGGTACCGATGAAAACATTGTTATAATCAGTCCTTAGTCTATGTAGACAAATTTTTCCCGTCTTTACTAAATCCAGAGCCATAGCAGCTTGAGCCTTGCCAGGTGTGTAACTCCTTTCTTTCTCAGCCCAAGGTGGCAAATGAGCCTTATGCTCAGAAGCTTTCCTTTGAAAATCTTGTCTTCTATTTTCTACTAAATTCAAAAATATCTTTTCTTCTTCGTGTAAAGAACATGTTAGATTGTGTCTATGTGCATGTGTTATGATTGATTTCATTGTTAAGAAAAATTCTCCCATAAACTGTGCGTCTTGACTACTAAGCACTGGGTTCATACTCTTTCGAATCGGAACCTCAGAAAATATCACATCTATGTTTGAATAATAATATTGAAGTCTCCCTGTTCTATAAAATAAACTAGATAAAACACTACATGATATGCCATATGTCAATGGTAAGTGATGATATGTTAATCCTTCTGCTACTGATTCGGGTAACTTCATACAGACATAACAATTACTAACTTCCATGGTATCTACATATTGAAATAATAACTTTGTGAAAACATTTAAACTAGTGTCGTTATCAGTTATTTCATGATGAAATTCTGGTTCATTTTCTGCCATTAGTTCTACTCTATTTCCCTTCATGTGTGCTGTCCTTCCTTTAGTTTCGTTATTAATCTTTTTATCCATTATCATAAGGTAAGGAACTGCTACGATCAGGACTAACCAAACTATAAGCACCATTACTAGACTACATATGCATATTGCACAGCATCTTCTACAACTTCTCTGTTTTGGTCTCCAAGCAACTCTATCATCAGGCATTTCGACAAGGAAGATTGCTCTTCTTATCTATTTTTCGTTTTTCTTTATGTGACTCTTTTTCGTAGTCAAGGTGGCCTTGTTTCTTTCTCGTACGTCAGTTCTGCACTCGTTCCTTCGTCACCACTTTCACTTGACTCTGAGCTCTCGTAATCTTCAAGAATAATGTAAGTCCAATCAGGACCCTTGAATTTGTTATTCACAAGTTTCAGTCTCTTGCTTCTTCTTTTCTTAGTTCTGCTTTCTTGTTCGGTTTGACTTGATACTTCATTTACTTGATCTGGATCTTCACTTCTGGTTGTTATGTGGTATTTTACTCTTTTAATGACACTAGGCCAATGATCACCTTTTCTTGTTTTCTTTGTTTGCACTGTTTCTTTATTTTTGTCTTCAGCAATCTCTTTAATTTCACTTTCTGACACCTTTTCGTTTTCTGCAATTACTGTTTTTCTTTCTTGCTCCTTTTCAGGCCTTATTTGGTTTTCTTCTGCAGCTCCTCCGTGGGTTTCCAATAACTGACCTTGTGCTTGATTTATTTCTTCATGTTCATTTTTCTCGAGATCTTTTTCTTCTGTGTGATTTTCTTGATCTAACTGGTTCTGATCAGGGCTTATTGCACTTTGTACTTCTGCAGCCTGACCGGATTCTTCTAAACCTGTCTGTTCCTGCTCAAAATTTGTTGGTTCTTCGTTATTTTGAGCCCAGTTTCCTTTCCCTATCTGGTCCTGCTCAGGTTCTCTTATTTTATGTTCTTCTTTTCCCTGAGCTGCTTCTTCTTCACCTATCTGATCTTCTTCAATTTCTTCCAATTTTGTTTGACTTCTTGTTCTGTGGTAAACTTCAGGAATTTCTACCACCGGTATCCAGTCCTGACTTGTGCTCGGTTGTTCTTCTGCAGCTTCTCCTGAATCTCGAGCCTGAGATTCTTCAGCTGGGCAACCTTCAGCTCCCTCAGTTATTGATGCTGACTGAGGATTTTCTTCTTCAGGGTCTGGTACTCTTTTGGTGTGGCTTACATGAATCCAATTAGGAAATCCTGCACACTTCACTGTTGTGTTGGTAGTCAGTATGACTTGTCAAGGTTTTCCCCATCTAGGTGATATACACATCTCTCTGGTGTGATTCTTCACTACCACCCAGTCACCAGGATTCAGATCATGTTCTTGTTCAGGCTGCCTTGAAACTGCGTCTTCTCCGACCTGATGAGAGATAGAACGCACTAGGTCAGCCAATCCTTTGCAATAATCCAGAACCATATCATCAGATATATTAAGCAGTTTGTTTATGGGAACATGTGCTTGTCTCATTGCTCTTCCCATCATTATCTCGTGTGGACTCAGTCCCGTATTTCTATCAGGAATGCTTCTTAGGCCTATTAAGACAAGTGGCAATGCATCTGGACACTCCAATGATGTTGATGCACACATTTTTCCCAGTCTGGATTTTATAGTGCCATTCAATTGTTCAACCACTCCAGAAGCCTCTGGACGATATGCACAGTGCAATTTTTGTTCAATTTGGAATGCTCCGCAAATTATTTGAATCACTTCACTGTTAAAATGTTTTCCTCTATCTGATTCCAAAGTTACTGGGAAACCAAACCTAGGAATGAGTTCTCGTAGTAACAGCTTTGCGACTGTAATGCTGTCACTCCTCCTGGTAGGGTAAGCCTCCACCCACTTTGAAAACAGACATACTATGACTAGTACATATTTCAACCCTCTGCATGGTGGTAACTGTATAAAGTCGAACTGGAGTCTTATAAATTGACCCTCTGCTTTTCCAATCTTCCCAAACCCGATTATTGTCTTTCTCCCTGGATTATGCATCTGGCAAGTCAAACATCTCTGGCAAAGGCTCTCTGCTACCGCCCTGAACTTGGGATTGTACCAGTTCTGTCTGAAAAGCCTAATCATTGCATCTCTCCCTATGTGTGTGTCTCCATGATACTTCCTGGCCATTTGAGAGAGCAGACAGTCAGGCATGACTGGTCTGCCATCAGCACAAATCCACACTTCATCATCTCCCCTTTGGGAACAACCCACTTTGACCCATGTTTTCTTCTCATTTTCATCAGCACCATCTTGCAATCTTCTAACCTCATTCCATGTTTCAGGTGGCATATACAGCATAAGTTGGCAGCTGATTCCCATTCTTTCCACCCTTTTATTGACTGATAATCTATTTCTGGCACAATGTTGAGCCACAAGATCTGCATATCGATTGCCAATTACCACCCAGTCATCTCCTGACTGGTGTGCGGCACATTTCACCACAGCCAATTCTTTTGGTGATTGTATTGCTTCCAGCAATTCCCTTACAAACTGTCCATTTTTAATGGGGGATCCTGAAGAAGTTATGAAATCCCTCTGCATCCATAGTTGGCCAAAATCGTGCACAACCCCGTAACCATATTGGCTATCTGTAAATATAGTTACTTTTTGATTCCTCCCAATTTTGCACGCTTTTATCAAAGCAATCAATTCAGCTACTTGTGCAGATTTTACTCCTGGTAAATAGGATGCTTCCACTATTCCAGTTAATTCACATACTGCATATGCAGCAGTTAGTTTACCGTCTTCATGTCTCTGGCATGAACCATCAACAAACAGCTCCCTGTCTGGCTTTCTAAGGGGCTGTTCTTCAATGTCCGGAAGTGGTTTTGTGCATAATTCTGTGACTTGTAAACAATCATGTTCTTCTTCTTCATTTTTAATTTCCTCATGATATGGGTCTGGTAGTAAGGTTGCGGGATTTACTATTGTACACCTCACTATGTTCACATTTTCAGCACCCATTATTATTCTCTCATATTTAGTCAGCCGACTAGGAGTAAGATACTGAGTTCGTGTTCTTGTCAACAGATTCACAACCGAATGTGGAACAAACACCTTTACTGGGTGTCCCATCAGAATTGACTCACTTTGTTCAATACTTAAACAGGTAGCCGCTACTGCTTTTAAGCAGCCTGGCAACGCGGCTGCCACTGGATCCAATGTAGCAGAACAATATGCTATAGGACGTCTGTCTAGACCATGTCTTTGTGTTAAGACTGAAAGTGCACAATTTTCTCACTCATGACAGAACAATGCGAAGCTTCTCTTATAGTCGGGCATGCCTAAGGCTGGTACTGAGCACAGAGCATTTCTCAATTTTACAAAAGCTCCTACACTCTCATCATCCCATTCAACTGGGTCCTTTGCTTTCTTTTTTGTCATTTGAATTAGGGGCTTCGCTAACAAGGAAAATCCTCGTATCCATTGTCGACAGTAACCTACTATTCCTAAGAACATTCTCACTTCTCTTTGGGTTACAGGCATTTGCATTTTCTTAATCAATTGTACTCTTTCCGAGGTTATTCTTCTTTTTCCCCTCTCAATTTGGTGTCCCAGATATTTAACAGCTGTTGTACAGAACTGCAATTTTTCTGGTGAGACTTTATGCCCTTCTTCAGCCAAATGATTCAATAGTGCTATGGAATCAACAACACAGTACTCTCTGGTGTTCGATGCCACCAGTAAGTCGTCAATATATTGCACTAGGACTGAGCTACCTGGCATCACTAGTTTCTCAAGGCACTTTTTCAATATCTGATTAAAGATGGAAGGACTTTCCGTGTACCCCTGAGGAACACGATTCCATACATAGACTTTGTTCTCAAATTTAAATGAAAAAAGATACTGGCTGTCTGGGTGCAATGGTATTGAAAAGAACGCTTGGCATAAATCAATCACTGTGAACCATCCTGCACTCCAAGGAATCTGGTATAGTATTACTGCAGGATTGGGTACTATAGGACAACAAGGTTCCACAATCTTATTTATTTTCCGCAGGTCCTGAACAATCCTATATTTTCCGCTAGGTTTCTTCAAACCCATTATTGGTGAATTACATGGGCTACTCATTACTTCTCTTAGTATGTTTTGTTCTACCATTCGATTGATTTCTTCAATGACTCCTGTCTTTACTTCTGCACTCATTTTGTACTGTCTAGTATTTGGGAAAATCGCACCTTCCTTTACGGTAATTTTAACTGGGTCTATTTTGGCCATAAGTCCTTCTTCCTTTCCTGTGAAATCCCATACTATGGGGTTTACTGCAGTTTTTAATTCTTCTAGCAGCTCATCTTTTGTTATCAAAGAAAACATCTCATCTACCTCTGTACCTTGTTTTGCAATCATAAACTTATATACATGATCTTCATCTGGGATTTGAACTGCCACACCCTCTGGGGTGCAGAAAATTGTGCAATTCATCTTGCATAACAAATCGCGACCTAATAAATTTACTGGACTAGAATCACACACCACAAATTGGTGCATTTCTCTGAAATTTCCAATTTTAACTTCCATTGGTTCGGTAAGAGGTGTTCTAATCTTTCTATTAGCTACTCCCACTACTTGGATAGCTTCTCCAGAGAGAGGAAGGTCTGGAATGTCTGCTGTTCTCACAGTTGACCTGGTAGCACCAGTGTCCAAAAGGAAGGTAATATCACTACCTTTCACATTCCCTTCAACATATGGACCTGACTGATCTACCGATAAGGATGCTCCAAGTACGCACTCCTTCTCCCCCTCTCCTAGGCACCGTCATGAACTGTTTTGACAGAAATCGTCCTGTAAAAGAAACTGTGATGTTACATAATCATTCTTACCACTTCCTCCTTGATATCCGACGTCTGTACCGTGGTTTGCTCTGCTTACATTACCCTGAATAGGTGCAGGTGGCAACTGACTCTGAGGATTTACACCCTGCTGTGAGTCATTCTGCGTCTGTGAATTAAAATTTTGATTTGGGCCATTATTATTCCGAATCTTTTTACATTCATCCTTCCAATGCCCCAATTTTCCGCATCCATGACAAGGAAATTTCTTTTTAGCTTCTTCCCTACTCATTCGTCCTCTCACTTTTCCACCATTCCCAGTATCGCCATTTGTTCCAGAATCCTTTCCTTGATTTTCACTTGGATTATCCAAATTAATTCCCTGTTTCTCAGCCATTTTCACCTGTGCCCACATTACTTTTTCCTGCAATTTCTTGTGCCTATCCTCAATATCATCTCCACAGTATTTCGCATATTTCAGAATCTCATCTATGGGCTTGCCCTGCCAACACAACATGTGCTGCTTAATCATCTGACAAATTTCTGGCTTCAGACCATAAACAAATCGATACACAAACTGACTCATGTTCTTATCTCCAATGTCCTCAAATCCACTATACTGCTTAAATACCTGCAATAAACGCTCATAATAGGCGTGTACCGATTCACTAGCTTCTTGGGTGGTTCGGTCTATTTTCACCCAATCTGTTTCTTTCGGTGGTATTTTGCCTTTCAGGTAAGTTATCACCTGCTGATACTTTTTCATTACATCATTTGACGGGGGCACCTGTTTTCGGATCTCTAGGATACTCGTCACTTGGCCAATCAACTGTAATTTTACAATCTGTCCACAAATCGGCAGGTACCACTGTGTCAAACAGACCATCTAAATCTTTCAACAATACCTTTGACACCTTCACAAACCTCTCAACCTGCTTGTACCATTCAATTGGTTTTTCTCTCAACTTTGGAAAATCATTCGTAAATGACAAAATATCCTGTCTACTCCATGGGACATGTACATAGCCCCCTCCTGGAACTTCTCGCATCGGATACATTTGATCTGTCTTCCCTGTTTCTTTCATCACATATTCAGAGGCTGTTCTACTGGATCGTGCCTCTTCCTTTTTCTTTGCCCATTGAACTCTCCATTTATCTAGGTCTCCCCATTTCTGTAAGACTATCATTAATTCTTTTACTTGTAACTTTCTTCCAGAGGCATTCATATTCTCTAAATCTTTGTCTGAGAAATCTGCTCGATAGGGTTTCTGCAACACCTTTGATCTCCCTATTTCAATTCCCATCTGTAGAGCCAAATCTGATAATTTCTCATGGAATATTTTTACATTTCTGGTAATACTTCTGCATACGAACAATAATTCTTCTTCATTGTAAGCATTTAGGCGATCTAGCCCCACATTTCCTGCTATTATTTCTTCTAATTCGACTTTTAATTTATAAATATCCAAAATTTTGGGAGGTGTACACTGCTGTTCTGATCCTTGTGCCCATCTTTCTAAGTCTTCTGGACTAACTACAGTGACACTTTTTGCTCCTGATGAAGTTATCAAGTTTGTCTCTTTCGAGCACCCAGGTGTAGTTCTTCTGGGAGTACTATTGACAGAATCTCGAATTGGTAAATCCATTAGAGATATCGTAGATTCACAATCACTAAAGTGATCTTCCACCATTACTGTTGCTTCAGGTTTAGGAATATTCACAGGAGTAGGCATAACTAACGGTGGAGGACAGTTTCCCTGACTACCATATAATGGAACTACTGGACCAATTGTTACAGGTATGGTCAAAGAGTCAGGATGCACTTTTATCTGTGTTATTTTCTGTATTAATTCTGCTCTGGTCTTCTCTAGGGCTTCTTTTTCTTTATCGTGAAGTATCCTACTGGGGGTAAAATCATGCATTACCTGTGGTACTAATGAAGTTTTTAACAGGGGTGCACTTGGGGTGCATCCACTTGTCCCTTCCTGATATGGTGGGGGTTCCTTAATATTTCTTCTATAAATTCATCTTCGGAATCTCCATTTCTCATTAAATGTTTTGTCTTTTCTGTGCATTTGCTCCCTAATTTTTCTTCTGCTGTTAACAATGGATACAATCCTTCTGTAAGCATTGCCCTCTTCCATTGTTTCATCTGACCGTCCCTAGACTCATGTTGGTTTCTTGGGAAACATCCTCGATAACCCCTATTACTCCTGGATCGGTCACGCTCAAATGCCTCGGTTTTCCATTCCTCTAAGGCTTCATATTGAGTTAATCTAGGTCTGGGTTCTAGGTCATTCATCCTCAATCTCAAATTTTGAAGAATTCTTCCATTGAAGGTACCATTCTCGGGAAATGCTAATATTCCATCATTTTTGGTATATTCTATCCAATTCTCTATCCATACACAAGTATGATAACCTCTCTCCATCATCATGAATGAAGCGGGCGTTTTAGCTGGTGGAATGATAATTCCTTCCCTAGTTTTGATTGGTTTATCCTTTTTAAAATAGTTCTTAATCTTTTGCAGAATGGACATTTTTCTCTTCTCTCCGTACATTCTATCTAATCTTCGGTGTATAAAATTATATTCTGCAAAAACTAGGAATCTCCTATCCGGATGAGTTCCTGTTAAAGTCGGATCGCGTTTTAACATGCAATCTCTATCCACTAAGATTTTAGCTTCTAGAATATCAACCAATCAAGTGTCTGCTTTCTTCTATTTCTGAACCAATCCTAGCGCGGCCTTTCTGTGACGTTAGTCTGTCAACCCCTCCTTTACAATCTGCTCTTCTCTGTCTCTCGCTGTTTCAACCAATCCCAGCGCGGCACCTGTGACGTCAGTACTGCTCCTGACTACTGACCCCTCCTTTACAAGGTCTTTCCACACCCGCTGATTCAAACAATCCCAGCGCTGCGTTTTCTGACGTCAGCTCCCTCTCCGGCAGCTGACCCTCCCTTTACAAAATCTTACGCAAACTTATTTTCTCTATAAATCTTAATTAAATTTCAGTAACAACATAAAACATTCGCTATCGTGCCAGTTTCTCTAAAAATAGAAAAGATAGTTTCCTCCCACACTTAGTAAAACCTTTCCGTTTACTAAACATACACTACAAGTAAAAACCCTTCCGTTTACTCTTCACACAAGCTCCAGAAGTACCTGTTACTTCTTCAATGTTACCCTTTCTAGGTGATATAACATCAAATTTTTACAAGCGTACTCTTTTGCTATTACTCACACGCATAGATTCCCTACCCAGTACTGATAGTCCTGCTTAACTTTTCAGTACTATTTCAGCCTGACAGATAACCTCACTGCAGTATGGCTTCCACTTACCATCAGCTATTCAATTTTTCCCCGGGGATTCTAGACAACATAAAACAAACTTTGAATATACAGATGTTAGTTCATCAAAATAAAATTCTCATTACCCAATTAACAAAGAGTAACCATCCTCTGATTACCAGAAAACTGATCCAGCGCGATATTAGCAAACCACATTCATACACCAGATACTCTCTTGGGCCCATACATTCATACTACGCTAATACTTACGCTGGATTTATCAGTTATACTCTTTATCAAAAATCCCTGCTACCAATTACCTTCCGATTGAAGAGTAATGACTTACCAATGAATCCTTTCCTAATTGGGAAGTTTAAAATGAGTGACATTCATTATAGTACATAATCCTGAAATAACCACTGAGTCAGGAAGTTTTAAAATGTTTATCTAAAGATTTAGCAGAGTAAATTACAGAACCACATGGTACTTAATCGCATATCACGGATGAAGCATAGAATAATAATAATAATTAATGACGGTCCCTCAGAAAGGAGAAGATAGAGACAGCAGCGCAACTAAAGGTTGCATTTATATTTACCTAAGTGCGAGAACCAAACCCCTTGGCCAAGGAGTTGGAAAGAATAGGACCCTCGGAAGGATGAAGAGCAAAGACCTCCTCCAGGATCAGGACAGGACAGGTGACCTCTCTACAACGACGCCTGCATCGTTCCCCTCTCTGATACTCGGCTTCTCCTTGATTCTCTCGTGCCTTCCTTCTTATGGACTCCGCCGCCCCCTCCTCAGGACCTCTTCTGAACAGGGATTCAGTCTGCAATCGATCAGCTTGGCGGTCTGGAGCTCTTCTGCCTGACAGCATGAACGCCTGTTCTGACTAATTAACTAATGCTATATTCTATTATACCCTTCTACACCCATGTACCTCCCCTTAATGTTGCTAAAATATGGGACCACTACTTCTGATTGGACAGGGACAGGGGGTTGATCCTCACACCATATTGATTTGGATCGAATTCTGAAGCCCATTGTCTTTAAACTACCGCCCATCCAATTTAATACATTTGCTTTATTTCCCACTCGTCTCACGACAAATGTTATATATTCTTCATATACAAAGTTTCAATTTTCAACAGGAAAGGCAAGAGCACAGCAGCTTCGGCCATCAGGTCATGGCCTTGGACGACGTCCAGGTTGACTTCATTTTTATTCTTTGGCAGCCAAACAGGACACATGCGCAGAATCATTGTCTCTCGAGTTTCAGATCACCAACCCCAGGCCCAAGTTTACGAACTAATAAAAGTCAAAGAAGAAAATATTAAAATCACAAATAATATGTTTCACTGTATACCCACTCTTTCTACTCTATCCCCATTTACTTATAAATCTATCCTGCATTAGTAGCTTTAAGAAAACGACAAATGAATAATAACACAAGAGCAAGCTGAAGCATGTGAAAACATCAAGCAGCCATTTTAAAGCACACTGCGCAGAAGCAGAAATTTCCCACCAAGCAAAGAAAGACGTCACACCATGTGATATGGATGAGACATGCGCAGTAAGGTTCCCGCGCTTTAGCGGCCATTTTAGATTACGGACAAGCGTTACTTGTTAGTCAGAACACATAGGCAAGCTTCCTTGCTATTCATGTAGTGTATGCAAAGTAAATATACACAATACAAGATTAATAAATTAATACTGTGAGGAGATTGCATCCAAGCAAGTCTCATTTGTGAGTCCTTGCTCCATCACTAGGGTTCAAAATCTACAGCTAGGCACTTTGCAAAAAAAGGGTCAGTTTTCACTGTGAAAATGTGGTGTGTCCACGTTGCGTTTTGGGCCGTTTCCTGTCGCGGGCACTAGGCCTACCCACACAAGTGAGGTACCATTTTTCTTGGATGACTTTGGGAAATGCGGGGTGGGTGGAATTTTGTGGATCCACGCAGATCCCAGAACCTTCCATCACAGAAATGTGAGGAAAATGTGTTTTTTTAAACTAAGTTTGAGGTTTGCAAGGGATTCTGGGTAACAGAACCTGGTGAGAGGCACAAAAGTCACCCCATCCTGGATTCCCCTTGGTGTCTAGTTTTCAAAAATGTACAGGTTTGCTAGGTTTCCCTATGTGCCGGCTGCGCTAGGGCCCAAAATCTACAGGTAGGCACATTGCTAAAAACAAGTCTGTGCCTAGTGGGCTTTCTGCTGCCCTGGGGGGGGAAATCGGGGGGGATGGGGTTTGCCCCGATATGCCCCCAAGGGGGGCAGAAAGACTGTGGCTATTTTTTGGGGGAGTGGGGGCTTTGGAATGCTCATTCTGGGCAGCCCCCACGCATAAAAAAAGCCTGCGTAATCGCTGGCACCTAGTGGGCTTTCTGCCCCCCCCGGGTGGCAGATCAGGGGCCACTGCCCCCATACGCCCCCTGGGGGGGCAGAAAGACTGTAACATTTTTTGGGGGAGGTGTGTGGGCTGACCTCACCCCTGAATTGAAAACAAAAATAAATCCTGAGGCCTAGTCGGCTTTCTGCCCCTCCGGGGGGGCAGATAAGGGGCTCTTGACCCAATATGCCTCCCGGGGGGGGAGGGGGTCAGAAAGACTGTGGTAATTGTTTTTGGGGTGAGGGCATTGGCATGCCCATGCTGGGCAGCCCCCACCCCTACATCATAAAAAAAATAAAAATCCCTGGTGCCCAGTGGGCTTTCTGCCCCCCCCTGGGGGCAGATCAGGGGCTACTGCCCCCATCTGCCCCTGGGGGGGGCAGAAAGACTGTTGCATTTTTTTGGGGGGTTGGGGCATTGGCCTGCCCATCTTTGGCAGCCCCCACCCCTAAATCATGTGTAAAAAAGTCCCAGGCTTCTAGTGGGCTTTCTGCCCCCCCTGGGGTCAGATTTGGGGGCTACTGCCTCCGTCTGCCCCCGGGGGTGCAGAAAGACTGGAATTTCTATGGGGTGGGAGGGTGTGGGCATTGTCATGCCCATTTTGGGCAGCCCCCACCCCTACATTACTAAAAAAACAAATCCCTGGTTTCTAGTAGGCTTTCTGCCCCCCCGTGGGTCAGATTGGGAGCTACTGCCCCCATCTGCCCTCCGGGGGCAGAAAGACTGTAATTTCGGGGGGGGAGGGGCATTGTCATGCCCATTTTGGGCAGCCCCCTCCCCTACATGAAATCAAAAAAAATTCCCTGGCTTCTAGTGGGCGTTCTGCCCCCCCGGGGGGGCAGAAAGACTGTACTGGCCAAATGTAATTGGGGGGAGCAAAGGCCCTTGCCCAAGGGGCCGCTCCCCCCTCCCTGGTGTCATGTGGGTGGAACCCTGTTTGGGGATCACCCTCCTGGGGTGATCCCCAAGCAGGGATCCACTAGGGAGGGGTACCATTGGAAAGGGGAGATTATCCCCTTTCCAATGATACCTCTCTCATCTTTCTACGTGCTCGGGGGGCTGAGATAGTCCCCTGAGCACGTAGAAAGCGAAACTGAAATGAGCCTATTGGCTCATTTTAATTTCGGTTTCTGTGCAATGAAGTCAGCGCGACGTGCGCGCTGATCTTCATTGCACAGAAACAACAGAGACAGCCTCGGGAGCTGGGGAAGCCCTTTCCCAGCTCTCGAGGCTTTCGGGGGAAAAGGGAATCCCTCTGGTGCCCGCACCAGATGGATTTCCCCTGCCATGTGTGAGGATGGCCGGGAGCCGTCCTGCGCACATGAGCACCGTGGCGCAGGACGGCTCCCGGCCGTCCTGCGCATGCAAGGGGTTAAAAACAAAAAGGGGTGATCATGAGCTGGTTGTGTATTCATGACTAATCAGCCACCTTTGTCTTTGGAGGAGGGAAAAACAGACATTCAGGAGCGTTGGATGTAACAGGGACTGAGTTCCATTGCTACTTCTTGAAAACACATACCTGTCATTGTCTTTGACTAGACAGAAGAAGATGAAGAAAAGCCGAAGAGGGCTCTTCCTTCTGCTCCTCTTCCACTCTTGTCCGTAACACTACATTAGATGTTCGGCTGTTCCCTCTTGAAGACGGAATCAGGCCGGTTGCTTTTTTTCGCATCCACCACATCATCTCTAGTTTGGCCTCACCCAAATCTCTTTTCTCCTTTATGCTGCCCATATTTTCATTACTTCTTTGCTACATTTCAGCCTTCGTGGGTGAGTGCTCTCTTTGAATCTCTTTGACAGAAATAATGTAGTAACATATACAGACATCTGGCACTTTCGCTCTACCTCCTGGTGATGTGACCACATTAATCAATCTTGTCTTCTGAGCTGAGAGTTGAATGTGAAGAATAATTAGATCAGGTGTGTGTCATAATTTGTCACTCACTAATTACTTTTTCAGCACAAAATACAATTTTGATTGTCTCATCCGCGTCTTTTTCTCTGCGACTCATCTCAAACAGATGCTTGCTTCCATATCTAAATACTTTAAGCAGAAGTCCTTCACTTTGCGCACCCAGGCATTCCTGTGGGCGTAAGAGCCTCCTCAAGAAAGAGCTTGGCGCATGCACACATTTCAACTCACAGACTTAAGGGCATATTTACAAAGAAGAGGCACAAGGCAGCGCAGCCAGCAAAATTGCTGTGCTGTGTCACCTGGAGAGAGCAGAACTGCACCATATCTCAAAGAAATGCTGCAGTTCTTCTCCCTCCATGTGCTATCGCACTTTGGGCTGCCTAGCTCCATTGCAGGCACCCTTGTGCCATAGTGCAAAGATGTCTGCATTGTGGTCAGGATACGTTTTGTGCAGGAACGAGTGCCTTCCTGCACAAATGCTATCCTCTGAGGCTAATTCCTCTTTGCATGTGTGCTGAAGAATGCAGCACACATGCAAAGAGGAAATAACAAGGAGAAATAAAGATATTTTTCTTGTTACACCAGCCTCAGGCAGGCACATTGTTTTGGCATTGTTAGACCTGTCATCCTTAGGGGGGTCTGTGTTAGGGTTCCGACAGCGGGTGACCTAGTGTGAGAAATGTCGGTACCTTAATGCATGTGTATTTCCCTCGTTAGTTCACGGAGGGAGTTCTTTTTGAGACGACCCCTAACTGCTATAAGAGGCCGTCTCACCCAGCTGCCAATGCTTGACTTACTATCCCTAACTAGTGACCACGCCCCCTCCGAGCTCCGATTCGAGTACTTGCTCTGTGGATTGATTCCTGGTATCCGGCCTGAACTTTTCTATCCCGAGTTACCTTAGCAACTTTTGATACCCCCTAGAAGTTCTGTTCCTTCTCCGAAGAGCGTGTGCGCCGCTGATCCGCTCCTCTCCCCTCGGAGCCGGCCAGCGGGCCACGCCATCTATTGCTGACCCGCCTTCGTGAAAGCGTGTGCGTCGCTGATCCGCTCCTCTCCCCACGGAGCCGGCCAGCGTGCCACGCCATCTATTGCTGACCCGCCTTCGTGAAAGCGTGTGCGCCGCTGATCCGCTCCTCTCCCCACGGAGCCGGCCAGCGCGCCACGCCATCTTTTTCTGACCCGCCTTCGTGAAAGCGTGTGCGCCGCTGATCCGCTCCTCTCCCCACGGAGCCGGCCAGCGCGCCACGCCATCTTTTGTTTATCCGCCCTCACGAGAGCGTCTGCGCCGCTGGTCCGCTCCTCTCCCCTACGGAGCCGGTCAGCCCGCTACGCTAGAGAGCCCTTTAGCATTTAGTCCTTTTTGTTGAAGGCTAGGCTGCTCCGCTCCTTCTTCCTCATAGGAGCCAGTCAGTATTTCTTTGATTTCCCGCACCCCTTATAAGCTAGTGGACTCTCCCACTTTTGACTTAACCCAAAGTGACCTTGAATGATTGTGGAAGTGAGTGGTTGTGTTTGACGTCCCTTAATAGCTCCTTTTCTCAGTATTCACCTCATCCGTCCTTCCTGGTCCTTCATTAGTTGAGCCTTGTTTGTGCTCTCATACGACGCTGGGCAATTTCAGGAATTCCTGGGACTCTCTCGCTGGTAAGTGAACTGCATATGTTAGGAAATGACATGCATTAATGTTCTTGACTGCTGTTTAGTTCATGAGGAGTAAAGCCAGTCTTATTTGTTATCTCTTTATTGTTTAGCATCTCTGTGGAACCAGCTCCCCACTACCACGTTACCTGGTGTCATCTTTGGGGAAAGAGTGGTGGTCACTCTATGCGTTATTCCCCTTACTTTTGGCGAGCAGCGTCTTGTGAGGGAGTCACTATACCTCCTCCAGGAGTTGTTGTCTAAAAGTGGGGGGGAACTAACTTCTTTGCTCCTGTGGAATCTCACGTGGATTGGACTTCAGACCCGACAGAAAGTCAAGCCCAAGAGTTATTTCCACCTGAGCAAAGATGAACACTGACGGGGCTAGCGCCCCTCTAGATCCCTCTCTCCACACATCCTTATTAGGTCCCTCAGTAGAGGTACTTGCGGCAGTTCTAGTAGAATTGCAATCTGAGGTAGGGAGGTTAAGGTCCGAAAATCAGAGATTACAGACAGAGTTACTACAATCAAAGTCACAGAATTCCCTAGACCCTAGGAACCCTGGTACAATTCCAAAGACCCGGAAAAGTTACATTCAGCCTGCGCATTTTTCAGTTCCGTCCCATAGTCCCAATCCCTCCACAAGGGTAGACAGCAACATACCTCCTGTTCATTTTACTGTTCATACTCCCAGCCCAGTCCCACTAGCTATGCCAGAGAGATTCAACGGAGACAGTTCCAGATTTAGCGTCTTTATGAACCAATGTCAGCTACAGTTCCTGTGTAAGGCGGCATCGTTTCCAGACGACGCTGCTAAAGTAGCCTTTGTTATATCTTATTTAGCAGGCAATGCTGCGGATTGGGCTGTCCCCTTGGTAGAAAACAACGATCCATTATTATATGACTTTATGTTATTTCAGGATAAGATGAAGAGTCTTTTTTCAAAACATACCTTTATGCAGGCCAGCGATAATGCTCTTCTCAATCTTAGACAGGGATCCAAGGACCTACTTACGTATATAACTAACTTTAATAGGCTGGTAGCGGAGACGCATTGGCCTGAGGAAAAAAGAACCTCTCTGTTTTATCGAGGGTTAAACGATGAACTTAAAGATTTGTTGTCTCAAATAGTGGATCCTCCCGATGACTGCTCTGCCTTCATAGATATGACGGTCAAGTTGGATCATAGACTCCATGAAAGGAAAGGGGAAAAATCACGTCTTACTCCTTCCAGATATATGATGTTAAGATCTGAAAAGAAAGAATCAAAAGTCATTAAAGACGTTGCTGAGCCTATGCAGATTGGAGGACTGAGGAGTCCGCTGTCTGCGGAAGAAAAAGACAAGAGGAGAAAGAACAATCTCTGTTTATATTGCAGGAAAGGAGGACATTATGCTCGTGAGTGTCCAATAAGACCTCGTTCCGTTGCAAAGAAAATCGCAAGTAGTCATCTTCCTACTTATATGGAGGAAAACTAGAAGACTTGAAGAAAGCAGAGACCGATTCTTCAAGTGTTGTCTTTTCTAAGGTCTCTACCACAAAGAAAATCTTTCCCCTGGTACCAAGACATTTTACCTTGTCCATTACTTTGGTGATATCTCCTCAATGTCGAAAGAACATGTCTATATTATTGGACTCGGGGGCCACAGGGAATTTTCTTGATATCCAGTTGGCCCGAGATGTCGGAATCCCTTTCTTATTGAAACCTCATCCTGAACCGGTGAGAGCGGTAGATGGGTCAGAGTTATCGTCTGGATTGATTACCTATCAGACTCCCCCGATTGTAATGGTGTGCAATAACGGACATTCAGAATCTATAGTCTTTGATCTGATAGACACCCCCAATTTCGGCGCTATCCTGGGGGTTCCCTGGTTACAAGTCCACAATCCCCAAATAGATTGGGTGACTCGAACAGTGACACTAAAATCTCATCACTGCATGATAAACTGTTACCAAGAAGCAAGTGAATGGAACAGTTCGCTTTGCTGTGCTGTACATATAATGTCCACAGTTCCTGACCTTCCGGCGCACTATGAGGAGTACCTAGCTGTCTTTGACGAAGTTAAAGCCTCTGCCTTACCTCCGCACAGGAGCTATGATTGTCGTATCGACTTGGTACCCGGAGCAACCTTGCCAGTCAGTCGTATTTATGCCCTAACAGCCCCTGAAACTGAATACTTGCAGAAATACATCGAGGAAATGCTGGAAAAGGGGTTCATACGTCACTCCACATCTCCAGTGTCATCACCCATCTTTTTTATTCCAAAGCGAGAAGGGGGTCTTCGAGCGTGTTTGGATTATCGCGCCCTTAACAAAGTCATCATAAAGAATAAATATCCCCTACCACTTATTTCAGTTCTTTTGGATCAGGTACGAGGAGCTAAGATCTTTACCAAAATAGATCTTAGAGGAGCCTACCATCTCATTCGTATTAAACATGGAGATGAATGGAAAACAGCGTTCCGTACCAAATTTGGGTTATTTGAGTACTGCGTGATGCCGTTTGGTCTTTGTAATGCTCCAGCGGCATTTCAATTTTTTGTTAATGAAATACTAAGAGAATACCTTGATGTCTTCGTGATCGTCTATATCGACGGTATCCTGATTTACTCACAAACAGAACAAGATCATATTATCCACGTCACGAAAATCTTGAAAACATTGAAGGAAAACCATTATTCGCCAAACTTGACAAGAGCACCTTCCATACCACCAGAGTGGAGTTTCTAGGATTTGTGATCTCTCCAGAAGGCGTACATATGGACCCCAAAAGATAGAAGCTTTGGTTAACTGGTCTAGTCCCTGTACAGTAAAAGAGGTGCAATCTTTTATAGGCTTTGCCAATTTTTACCGCAGATTTATAGATCACTTTTCTGAATTACTAACACCCATTACTCGACTTCTGCGGAAAGGAGTACAGTTTGAATGGAATAAAGAAGCAGAACGAGCTTTCTGCATTTTAAAGGAACGGTTCACTACTGCTCCTGTCATCAAACATGCTGATAATACGCAACCTTATTACGTTGAAGCAGACGCATCCCAGTATGCGGTGGGAGGAGTTCTCTCGCAGAGAGATACAAACACAGGACGCTTGCATCCTGTTGCTTACTATTCTAAAACCCTATTGCCTGCTGAACAGAACTACACAATTGGAGAACGTGAACTATTGGCTATCAAGCTTGCCTTCCAGGAGTGGAGACACTATTTGTTAGGATCCCCACATATAGTTACCATCTACTCTGATCATAGAAACCTCAAATATTTTCGGTCAGCACGAGCACTCACTCCCCGTCAAATGAGATGGGTTTCCTTTTTTGGCGAGTATGATTTCGTCATCACCTATCGCCCGGGATCTCAACATGGCAAAGCAGATGCACTCTCTCGACTTGGTCCAGAGAAAGTTGCCTCTCCTGAATGTTATCCCCCTTTTTTTTCTGACAAAAAGATTATAGGGGTAGAATGCCATGGGGACGTCACTCCCTTGGGGTTTATAGACAAACTAAAAGAATACTACAGTACCATCCCGTCAGAAGAATGGGAAATAGATCCCCTGAATCAGATCAGAGACCAGCTTTATTATCACGAAAACAGGTTATACATACCAACTGTTGCATTGCAAAGACAACTATTGCTCTGGTGCCACAATAGTTCACTGGCCGGACATCCTGGGAGTAGCAAAACCCTCAAAATCTGTCAGAGATGGTTTTGGTGGGAAGAAATGGCCAAAGATGTTATAGCCTTTGTCAATTCCTGTTCCACCTGTGCCCGACAAAAAGCCTCACATTGTGCTCCGGCAGGGTTATTAAGAACCACTGCTGTTCCCCCTTCCCCCTGGCATTCCATTAGCATGGATTTCATTACAGATCTCCCTCGAAGTCAGGGATACAACACCATCTTCGTAGTGGTAGATATGTTAACCAAGATGGCACACTTTGTCCCTCTAAAAAACTTACCCTCATCCAAAGAATTAGTGCATATTTTTCTAGAAAATGTAATCAGATTACATGGTCTTCCTTCTATAATCATTTCAGACAGAGGGGCCCAATTCGTGTCCAAATTTTGGCAAGGCATGTGTAAGACACTGGGTATAGATCATAGACTCTCCACAGCTTATCATCCCCAAACTGATGGTCAAACCGAAAGAACTAACCAGACCTTGGAGCAGTATTTACGTTGTCTGTTAGCCACAATCACAAGTGACTGGTCCCGAGCTCTCCCTATGGCTGAATTTGCCTATAACAATTCCACGCATTCTTCTACTGGTGTGTCTCCTTTCTTTTTTACACTAGCACAACACCCTAAATTCTTGCCTATTTCTCTTCCCTCAGAATTAGAGAGTATCCCTGCTCTTAAAGACCATCATGAAGTTCTTTTGTCCAACTGGGACAACGCAAAAAAGAATTACAACGAGCCAAGGAAGCCATGAAACTACAGGCTGATAAACACAGACGTCCTGAACCTGCTTATCAAGTAGGAGACAAGGTGTGGTTATCAACTAGAAATCTGAGATTGAGAGGCTCTAAAAAATTACAACCTAGATACATAGGTCCTTACCTGATAAAGAGAGTAATAACACCTGTTACAGTACACCTGCAGTTGCCAGACGATATGCAAATACACCCTGTCTTTCATTGCTCTTTAATCAAAAGATACGTACCCCCTCTAGTCCCTGAGAAACCACCTCCCCCAATAATCATAGAGGGTGAAGAAGAATATTAAGTAAACATGGTTTTAGATTCCCGCAAACACAGAGGTAAAATACAGTATCTCATTGATTGGGTAGGCTATGCCCCAGAGGATAGGTCCTGGGAACCAGCTGAAAATATTCACGCCCCTGTTTTGATTCGCAGATTCCATGCACTCCATCCTTCTAAACCTCGCCCCGGGAATAGGCCTTTGGGTGGGAGAACTGTTAGGGTTCCGGCAGCGGGTGACCTAGTGTGAGAAATGTCGGTACCTTAATGCATGTGTATTTCCCTCGTTAGTTGACAGAGGGAGTTCTTTTTGAGACGACCCCTAACTGCTATAAGAGGCCGTCTCACCCAGCTGCCAATGCTTGACTTACTATCCCTAACTAGTGACCACGCCCCCTCCGAGCTCCGATTCGAGTACTTGCTCTATGGATTGATTCCTGGTATCCGGCCTGAACTTTTCTATCCCGAGTTACCTTAGCAACTTTTGATACCCCCTAGAAGTTCTGTTCCTTCTCCGAAGAGCGTGTGCGCCGCTGATCCGCTCCTCTCCCCTCGGAGCCGGCCAGCGCGCCACGCCATCTATTGCTGACCCGCCTTCGTGAAAGCGTGTGCGCCGCTGATCCGCTCCTCTCCCCACGGAGCCGGCCAGCGCGCCACGCCATCTTTTTCTGACCCGCCTTCGTGAAAGCGTGTGCGCCGCTGATCCGCTCCTCTCCCCACGGAGCCGGCCAGCGCACCACGCCATCTTTTGTTTATCCGCCCTCACGAGAGCGTCTGCTCTGCTGGTCCGCTCCTCTCCCCTACGGAGCCGGTCAGCCCGCTACGCTAGAGAGCCCTTTAGCATTTAGTCCTTTTTGTTGAAGGCTAGGCTGCTCCGCTCCTTCTTCCTCATAGGAGCCAGTCAGTATTTCTTTGATTTCCCGCACCCTTTATAAGCTAGTGGACTCTCGCACTTTTGACTTAACCCAAAGTGACCTTGAATGATTGTGGAAGTGAGTGGTTGTGTTTGACGTCCCTTAATAGCTCCTTTTCTCAGTATTCACCTCATCCGTCCTTCCTGGTCCTTCATTAGTTGAGCCTTGTTTGTGCTCTCATACGACGCTGGGAAATTTCAGGAATTCCTGGGACTCTCTCGCTGGTAAGTGAACTGCATATGTTAGGAAATGACATGCATTAATGTTCTTGACTGCTGTTTAGTTCATGAGGAGTAAAGCCAGTCTTATTTGTTATCTCTTTATTGTTTAGCATCTCTGTGGAACCAGCTCCCCACTACCACGTTACCTGGTGTCATCTTTGGGGAAAGAGTGGTGGTCACTCTATGCGTTATTCCCCTTACTTTTGGCGAGCAGCGTCTTGTGAGGGAGTCACTATACCTCCTCCAGGAGTTGGTGTCTAAAAGTGGGGGGGAACTAACTTCTTTGCTCCTGTGGAATCTCACGTGGATTGGACTTCAGACCCGACAGTCTGTCCCTCAATGTTTTGCCTTTTACCTCTCATGTTTGCGATTCTTTTTATTTGCCTTAGTACTCTGAGCACTTTACCACTGCTAACCAGTGCTAACATGCATGTGTTTCTCCCCTAAACATGAGGACATTGGTGTATACCTGATTGGCATATTTGTTGTACGGATGAGTCCCTCATAAAGTGTATACCATATAACCAGGGCCTGCACTTCAAATGCTACTAGAGGGCTGTAGCACTGATTGTGCCACCCACAGAAGTAGCCTTTCAAACCTGTCTCAGGCCTGCCACTGTGTGTGCAGTTTACTGCCACTTCGACTTGGCATTTAAAACTACATGCCAATCCTTAAACTCTCCTTTTATTACATATATGCCACCCCTAAGGTAGGCCCTAAGTAACCCTAAGGGCAGAGTGCCATGTAAGTAAAGGGTAGGATATGTACCTTTATGTTTTGCATGTCCTAGTACGGACAAACAGCCTATTTCATTTTTCACTACTGTGAGGCCTACCCTTCTCATAGGCCAGCATTGGGAATTCCTTAATACACTTTTAAGCTGTAATTCATGATCAGAGAGGAATAGCTTTTACAAGCTTGATATGTTTGGAATGGTAATGATCAATCCTTCTTACTGGTGAAGTTGGATTTAACATTACTGTTTTAGAAATGCCACTTTTAGAAAATGAAAGGAACAATTGATGGACGGAATGCTGAACAATGCAAACATTCATCCCCAGCCACAAGGATCTGGGTTTAATCCATCGACCTTTTGCTCACCACACCACCCTAGTTTGGACCAAGCCATATGCAAAGCAGTCTTGACCCTGTTCCTGACCCTGTCCCTAATGGGTCACAGGTTATTTTTATGTCAGTCTTGGACTTTGAGCAGAGCTGGCGATTGCCAAGCAGCAATTTGGTGCCACAACAACAATTTGGGTGCCCCATCATTGTGCCCCGGTCACACTTTTATGAGCATGTGAGTGCAGCAGGAGGGTGTTAGAAATTGGGTTATGGTAGGTTAGGGTAGGCACCTCAGCCAGGCAGAACCACCACTCTAGTCAGGGCAAGCAAGCTACACACCAAAGATAACCTCTGCTCACACGCCTGGTAGCTTGGCATAGGGCAGACAGGTTTATCATCAGAGGAAATGTGTCAAGAGTTTGCGTAACACACTCACACCAGTAACACCTTGAACACCACAAAAGCGACTCCACCCATGATTATATAAAAATATTGTATATATTGTACATAACACATAGACTAAAACGACATGAAGCATAATTACTTCGCCAACTAGGCAATTGTCAAACATTACAATGAGTGCAATGAGAAGAAGACTTATATGTTATATGACTTATATGTTATATGACCTACAGAGCATAGCAGAAGCAGGGAAACCTATCCTTACAGGAAACCCATTCATTGACAACGATCTCTTCAATGATTGGATGTTGTCCCTGGCAAACACTTTAGCACCCTTTGCCCCTTTAAGAAAAAATAGTACTAAGAAAGAGTCAGCCCCTTAGTTCACCCCCCCTCCAAAAAATCCTACAAAGTCAATGTAAAAAACTGGAAAAACTATGGAGA
The DNA here is from genome assembly GCA_963921515.1 of Calotriton arnoldi. Classification (NCBI taxonomy): domain Eukaryota; kingdom Metazoa; phylum Chordata; class Amphibia; order Caudata; family Salamandridae; genus Calotriton; species Calotriton arnoldi. Next base: position 147,204 of record CAWUFW010017723.1, on the reverse strand, counting down.
AAAGATTATAAACCAGAAGTTCTGGGGCCATTTAAACTAGCACTCAGAGCATATCACCAGCAAATTAGAGTAGAAAAGAGGGCATACTACTCCAATCTAATCAACAAGGCTGACAATCAAAAAACTATTTTTAATATTGTAAAATCTTTCATAAATCCAAATTGTCTTGAACAAGAAATCCCTCCTTCACAGGATCTATGTGATCAAATTGCTGAGTTCTTTGACAAAAAAATCATAGACCTTAGGAAAGATTTTATGGACGGTTTTTCTCCGCCCAATGATATTCAACTCCGGGAAAATAAAAGCGAACTCACCTGTTTCAAAGAGATCAATTTGGACCAATCTAGGCAAGCTATTCTTTCCTGTAAGTCAGGTTCACCGTTCGATCCCTGTCCTCCAAAAGTTCTACAATAGGCCTGGGCGGAAAACTACGCTACGCTCGCGTAGTTTGAGCAACTACGCGCTACGCGAATTGCACATAGCACAGTGCAAAAACGCGTATCATAGCGGGCATTTTTTGCTTGCTCGCGGTCCTCAATGTCAAGTTGGCGACCGCGAGCGAGCAAAATGACATCCCGGCGAGACTTTTTCCTCGTTCGCGATCAGCAACATCAAGTTGCCGATCGCGAGCGTGGAAAATAAACCTCCCGGCGAGATTCTCAACGCGGGGAGGTCAGGTTTCTCATTGCGAGTGGTCGCGTATGCTCGCGACCGCTCGCGATGAGAAACTACCAGTCCGCGTTGAGAAAACTGCCGCTCGAGTACAAATCTACTCGAGCGGCAGAAAACGACCGCTTGCACTGTGCAAGATGCCGTTTGCAATGATTGCACAGTGCGGACAAGCATCCGGCACTGTGCAATCATTGCGAACAGCATTTCCTACCGCACTACGCAGTTCGCGTAGTGCTACGTGTAGCTCGCGTAGTGCGAAGTGCACTTCGCGTAGCTACGCGTAGCGCTACTACGCGAACTACGCCCAGGGTTATTCTACATGCATTGGTAGATACCATAAATCCTACCGTCAATCAGATAATTAATTCAACCTTCAGGCTAGCGAGAGTGCCTGAAAATTGGAAAATCGCAGCTGTGAAGCCTCTTCAAAAAAAGAAAATCCCTGATCCTACCACTCTATTCAATCTTAGACCAATCTCACATCTGCCCTGCCTGAGTAAAATTACTGAGAAATTAGTAAATATTCAAATAAATGATTTCTTGCAAAAAGCCAATATATTACAACCTAAGCAATCAGGTTTTAGACCTGGCCATTCAACAGAGTCAGTGCTGCTCCATACATCTGAGACTTTGAAATTTGCCCTTGATCAGGGCAAGGATGCAGTGCTGGTTCTGTTGGACTTGTCGGCCGCGTTCGATACTGTCTCTCATGATATTTTGCGAGATAGGCTCGCACATAGCGGAATTACGAACAAGGCATTGGCCTGGATCACATCTTTTTTGGAAAACAGGCACCAGATAATAACACTGGGTAGTTATAAATCTGAGGAAAAAACGGGTGTCATCTGGGGTACCCCAGGGCTCATCCCTGAGTCCATCTCTTTTTAATCTCTATATGACACCACTCCTAACCCTGCTATCCACATTTGGTGTTCAATCCGTAGCTTATGCAGATGATACACAGTTGATTCTTACTCTCAACAAAAACTCTACAGTAGCGGAAGTGAAATTGAATCATTGCCTAACAGCAGCGATGGACTGGATGAAATTGAATCATCTTAAATGCAACAGTTCAAAAACAGAAATTATGTTGTTTGGAAAATCCAACTCATTTCCCCCAATTCAGTGGTGGCCTTCCAGTTCAGCCCCGCCTCCCAATACAGTGGACACGGTGAGAAATTTAGGGATCAAGTTTGATCCCACTCTATCCTTCCACAAGCAAGCCCTTGCGGTGGCGGGTACGTGTTTCCAAACGATAAAAACTCTGAGAACGTTTTTTTAACTTCTTCCGCTACCTGCTAGGAAAACGGTTTCAGCTGCCTTAATTCTATCTCGTTTGGACTATTGTAATAGTCTGTACGCAGGAACAAAAAAGACGGTCTTAAAACGTTTGCAGATTGTCCAAAATGCTGCAGCGAGGTTGGTCCTAAAATTGCCAAAAGGCTCCTCTTCAGCAGCAGCACTGAGAACTCTTCACTGGCTGCCTATTCACAAGAAGATTCTCTTTAAAATCCTGACTATCACTTACAGAGCCACAAGAGCCACAGGACCAGGATACCTAAGATCTAGAATCACACCGTACACTACCAATCGCGTCCTGCGGTCATCCGCGGAGAATCTGCTAGCACCCCCCTCCTTTAAACTGAAAACGAGAGGGGGCAAGACAATGGCTGTGTTAGCAACTAAAGCATGGAATTCCCTGCCCACCCAGCTTAGACATACACACATGGAACCCACTTTCAAGAAGCTCCTAAAGACCTGGATTTTTACTATACCAGACCATACTGTTTTATCTCTCATTTAATCCCTTGATTCTAGTATCTCAACTTGGTTTCTCCCCTACTACAGATTATCAGATGTTTTTTCGCTAGCGCCAAGATGCTCCTTGGAGTGAACGTTGCGCTTTACAAAATACCCTCATTCATTCATTCATTCATGTTGCAAATATCATGAGACACCATTACTGTGCATATTATGTAGTCACCTTCTATTGCACTCGTTATCTTAAACAAGATAAGGCAAAATTACATACATCACTCTATGAGTGTGGGTAATACAGCAGATAATGACAAAAACACATGACTCAGGAATACAGAACATACTTGACCAACCTGTGGTAGTACTTGTTATCCTGTTAATGCAAGGCATAAAAACTACATATAACAAGGAACACTGAGGCATAAAATGCAGCAGAGATGGGCTAATCACCTAAATTACCATGATCTTACAGGGCACTGTGCCACTGTGCTCCTACTACATATTATAAGGTAATTTGCACATGAGGCACCGGAGCACCGGAGCTCCCATTACGCGTCATGAGGTACTTTGGGCAAGTTCCTAAAAAAGACCACTTCTCCGAGGCAAACAGGGGCCTCCGGTGAGGACCCACCCACTTCTGGCACTGCGGCCCTGGTGAGTAACTGGTGACCCCTGTTTGGGCCCGGGATGACAATGTGGCAAATTCAGGGAGAAAGGGGTAAGTGGATGGTGGCCCCCACTGGGCCGGTGAGGCAAAGAGAGCACAACACCCACCAGTCAGCCCTGAAAACATGCTTTTGAGGACGAGCAGCCCACACCCTCCCTTACGTGTTCCTCCTCTGCATCGGGCTAACCACAAGGCCTGTACACCACAGCCCCCCTTCAAAGCTGCAGCACATGGTGGGACCCTCCTCAGCGGCACGTCCTGGCGTAACATGGAGCAAAATCTCTGTCATACTCCGCTCTCGTCATTGGGGTCTTTCCCGGTGGCTTAGCCCCGCCCACAGGTGACATCAGCAGTGCTAGCAACGGGGGGACTCCGGAGCTGGGATTTCCTTCAGTGCAGCTGAAGAGTGGTGTGCAGAAAACATGCTGCAAGTGAAAGGGAGAGCGCTTCCACACACGCTGATCCAGGTGACTTCTTTGCAAGGGGACATGCCCCCTCACGCCCTTCCTCACGAAAAGCTCACCCCACACGCAGCTCCATCAGGACAAGTGGGGGATCATAAGTGTTCAGCACACTCTGATTTAGAGCCCCAGAGAGGGATCACTCACAATCTGAGGTGCTGGGGAAGTGAAGCGCTCACCACGCTGATGCAGAAGAATCTGAAAGCACACGCTGTCCTTTAACCAAAGGGAGCGCTGTCCTTGAATCCAGTAGAAATCCTTAACTGTCCAGAGAGGGCGCCATCCCACCCTTCCCTGGAGAGCAGTGGGAGCACGAAGACCATGCAGGCAGGCAACAGGCCTTGCACACTGCTTTCCTCAGCAAGTGGCAGTCTCTCTAGCAGCCAAGCAGGTCAGCACAACCAGGAAAGGTAGTCCAAGTGGTGATCTTCCTGTCAGCACTGCAGTCCTCTGGTGCAGTATGTAGAGCCAGCAGCGTATGGTTACAAGTCCACGCAGTGTCTAAATGTATGGGGAAAAATAGGAGGAAGAAGGCAAAAAGTTTCGGGATAACCCTGCAAATAGGGCCAGGTCCAACAAAGGCCTTGACATACATCCTTTTATTTGTAACTGTACATCTATACAGACATCACCAGAACAAGCTAAACTGAACAGCGGCCTGTCACCTTTAAAAATGTTGTCCCCAACTTGAAAATAAGAGACTAAAAGGCAGAAGAAAAGCTTTTATCTCCAATTCAATTTGCTTAATCCATGGGTTTGAGAATGGGAACCAACTTTTCATAATGTAGTAAACCCCTTAAGCTATTCGGAAACATTTAGAAATGGTTACCCATTTACAACTTAGAAAAGACACGTTTTGGACATCCCTTGCACATGTTGAACCAGAACTCTATCCGTCAAAGTTTTTCAACACTAATTCCAGTTGCAAACTACTGACAAATTACCAACTACCAAATTGGGATGGTAATTGATTCACAAAGGGGAGAGTGCTCACTTTAGGCCCATTCCCCTTTGGAAAATGGGGTGCCAGCTTCAGGTCCAGGGGACCACTGCCAACTCTCTTTGAAGTTTTTCAAAATGGAAAAACTTTTTTTTTTTAAAACAGCTTAGTTTCCATTAAGAAACTTAGAGCCTGATATACAGTTTGTTGGATGGCTAGTCCATCACAAATGGGACGAATATATAATCTGCCTTATTACAAGTGACATAGGATATAATGCACTTGTAACAAAGCTGACAGATATCCCACATATTTGTGATTAAATACCCATCTGCCAAACTCTAAATGATGCACTAAGTCTGCATTAAAAATATTTTGAAAAACATTAACTAAGATAGTGGTTTTGGAGGTAGTTGCAATTTGAGACATAGACATTTGTAATGAATATTAATTTTGTAGGTTGTTGTGTAACCCCCTCCGATTTGGTATTTTGCTAACTGACCTATTAGTACATAGGTCATTTCTCAAAATGAGATACTGATCACAAAAGTTGGGTCGCAAATTTTAACCACTTTTTGTGACTAGTATCTATGTACATCTGGCTCTAACTTTCTTGGCAAAGACCACACATTAAGAAGGACATTAACCCCAAAAAAAGATTTAAATATAGTTGCGGGATCAGGGGAGATGTTCAGAGGAGTAGAGAATTAGTCAAAAGCGAGGGGGAGTTCTCCTGGAGATTATATTTGCACACCAAAAGGCATGGTGACAGGTCTGGAACATGGAGTGGCTGGTAGACTTATTGAAGTTAGGAGTCATTTAACATGACATGATTCTAGGGGTTTGCAAAATTTCATAACGCTTTTTCACACAATTTTTTGAAAGTCCATGAAAAAACATTGCAAAATGACATAAAATGTTATCTCAGAGTGAAGTTTGGTCTTCTGGCATCAATCATGATTTTTTTGGCGAGAGCCATCACTTTACAAAAAAGTTCTAGCAAGACTTTGGCAGGAGACTGGTTTGGCAAGAAAACATCTTTAAGCAACACATTTTCTGTACAAACCAGCCTTCTGTTGACAAAAATTATGTAAAATTGTGTAACCCAAAATTTCAAGACATTTCCAATGATGCAAAATTTGGGTACTTTAAAAAATTTTACGGAATAATTTTGCCCAGACTGCATTAGCATAATTTACTTTATCATTCCTTAAGGGCTGTCCACTTGTTGGAATCTCCTCTTTACTGTGTCCTAACATCTAGATTCCAATGCAATGGAGGGAAACAGAGGCACTGAGCTTGTTATCACTTCACAAGTGCTCAAGAGAAACTGTAAAAATGCTAGATGTATCTGTCTTTGAGTAATTACACAAATAACATTTAAATAGTACTTACTAATTTTTTATTTTTTCAAATTTCTTTTGTAGCACTACTCATGCCAACATAGGGTATCGGAGCACTATACATTACCCACACATATTATACAGAGACAAAGAATCATACGCATGTGTAAAGCAAGGTACTGGTAATGTTACGTAAAACAATTTGGGTTACAAAATGTAGGAGCCGCATATCATCCATACTGGGAGGCATTATATGTTAAGAGTTCATGATCTGAAGAAACATAACGTCAGGATTTAAAACGTAGCTCAGTGTTTGGGGTTGTTTGTACTAATAAGACTTTATTACCACCCAAAGGAACTCTTTTAGGCAACCTTAGAATAAAAAAAAATTGGGAAAAAACAATAGTGTTGCCAACCTGTGCTTTGCAGTTTGCATGCAGCTCCTTGATGCTGGTTCACATCTCATTACCCCCAGGTCCCTTATGTCCTCGTCCCATTCATTACTAAGTGGAGATAACCATCTCCCGACAGAAAAAAGAGATCAGAAGAATGTTGGGACACTAACCCCGCCCCTCCCACCGGGAGTACAAAAGGGGTACTTACCCAGCATTCTGCCTGTTCTTTTTTTCTGTCTGTCGACAGAATGGTCTGGATGCTGGTGCTGCTCCTGCTGGGCTGGAGTGGCGTGCACTTCTTCTCTCCTCCCCCCGCCCGGCTGCCTGGCTTTGCGGGCGGGGGTTGTTTGTTGCTCTGCCTCCTGGCCTGCCGGGCTTGCTGGGAGGCAGGGCTGTTCCTGGCTGGACTCCTGTTTGCCGGCCCTTTGCGGCTGGTGCGCCGCCTCCCGGTTGCTTCCGGGTCGCTGTGCTCGTCTTCCTGTGGCCTGGCCGGGTGGACGTCGAGCTGCGCTGGCTCCCGTGGGTCTGGCTGGATGTTGGGGTGGGGGCCTTGTTTCTGTTGGTGTTTCGGCCCCCCCTCGGGTGAGTACCGCGTAGCAGTGTTTCTTTTTCCTGCTCTGGGTCTCTGTACAGTGGGCTCCAGTGGCACAATCGGTTAGCGCTCCGTACTTATACAGTAGTACTTGCATCGCCTGGAGCAGCTGAGTGGTTTTTCATTCTCCTTTTCACTGGAAGTGAAGTTTCTGCTCTCGAATTCAGGTCGGCCTTTGCTTCCTGACGCTGCTGTGCTGAGTGCCATTGAGTTGGGTTACTAGGCGCATCTGTTATTCTGCGTCACGATGCCCACATGTAAATGTGTGCTTTCTGTCAGCCCGCCAGATGGCTCGGTGCGTTGCTCGGCCCCTGTGTTCTGCCGTTCGCGAGTCTGGGCCCTGGCACGGTCGGCGACCTCGCATGTTTCCGAGGTCGGTGTCTTGGTTGCGTTCCTTTGGGTAGTGCCGACAGCTGTTCTACTTCCTATCGGTCTGCGGTGTTTCCTGCAGAGTGCTGTTTTGTCTTTTTTCTCTACCCCCTCCCCCCCCGGGGCCTCTGTCTTGGCTGGTTGGGGGTGTGCTGCTGCCGGCTTCTTCCCGGGAGTCTGCGCTTCTGTTTGAGGCACCTGCTGCTTTACGGGCTGGGTCTTTGTGGACTGCTACGCCCGGCTCGGCTTTTGTGGCTGCCCTGCCGTTTCTGGAGTGGATTCACATTGCTGGTCTTTCACTGGTATTGCTGCTGGTCTCGACTGTCATGGGGGTTGGTCTGGGTGCCCCGCTGACGCCGGGCGTGTTGCGCTGCGCTGTTGGGGTTTTGGCGCTTCTTTGGATGCCCGTGATGGTTGGTTTCCTTTTGCCAAGTTCCGTTGGGTCTTCGTGTCCCTGCGCTCATCCTCGGCTGTCTTTCCCGGGTCAGGGGTACTTTGGGATTTGTTGTGCTCTTCCTGGGCCTGGATGCTCCGGAGAGCCATTGCCGGGGCTCGATTTTCGTCGTCTGTCGGTCTGTGGGGCTCCCTCAGTTCGGCTTCGGGTCTGGTTCCGTTGCTGTGGTTTGTTTCCTTTACGGAGTCCTCGCCTGTCCCTCGCATGCTTTGTTCTTGTTCTGTGTGGGGGCAGGTTTCCTGCAGTTTCGCTCCTGCTGGCGTTTTTTTGGGCACGCTGGGGTGGCCTGCTGTTCTCCTGCTCCTGGGCAGGTTGGGGCGGTCGCGTTCCGTCTTCTGGGCCCTAGGTCGGGGTTGTTTGTCTCCCTGGCCGGCTGTTTGTTGGTTTGTGTGTTGGGCTTGTTCCTTGCTCGCACTGCGGGCTCGTCTCTCACTGGGCTGCCTTGCGTGGTTGTTCCAGTGTGGGTTTTCCGTTGCGGGGGTGGGGGGTGCTTGTTTGTGGGTGCCTCCCCTCCTGTCTCCCGCGGTTCTTCTCCCCTGTGGCCCTGTTCTTTTGTCGGCTGTCCGTTTGTTGGCGTGCTGTCTTCGTGCTGTGGCCAGGTTGACTTTTCTTGACTGACCCCCCGGTGTTGCCGGTCTGTGGGTGCCTGGTCTCTTCTGCTCTCGGCCCTGGCCTGGCCTTGGCGTTCCCGGTGTCTCTGGGGTGGTGCTCTGGGCCCCGGTTCCTCTTGTTGGCTTCGGTGGGTCTCTGCCCGTTGCTTCTCCTGGCGGATGTGCCTGTGTGGCTGTGGTGCTGGTGGTTGTCCCTGTCATCCTGCTGCTGTCCTGGCTCTCGTGGTTCCGTGCCATGTCGCTTTGCCTGCGATTCGGCCTGGCTCTTCTTGGCGCACTGGTTTCTGCTGCGTTTTTTTGCCCTGGTTGTCTGCTGGCCCTTCCGTTCGGGCGGGTTGCTGGGGTTCCTTGGCTGTATCCTGTGCCTCGGGGTTGCTGGTCCTGGCCTCCGGTGTTTTGCCTGCGGCCTTTGCACCCTGGGGGCGGCTTCTCTCCTGGTTGGGGGTTGTCCGCCTGGGTTTCCGGATGGGGTTATTTCCTCTTTTCTGCTTCCCCGGGCTGCTAACGGGCACTGTGTTGCTGGTCTGGTCCCCTTTCTGGGTCTATCCCTCTTGCCGGTGTGCTTTGGGGGGGCACTGGTCGGCCCTCTCTGGGCCCCGCTGCTGAGTTGGGTTCTGGCCGCTTAGCCTAATCTGGTGCCTGGGTTGCTTCTTGCTTCCCCTGGGGTGTCTGGTGTTTGGCCTCTTGGCTGGTGGCTGTGCTTCTGCCTTCGGCTTTTCCTCACTGCTTCCTCTGGGCTCGTCTGGTGTCCGTGGTGCTTCAGGGTGGGCGTTGCTTGTTGCCTGGTTGGATTTCCGGGTTCTGTTGGCCTCCGCTGGGTCTCTTCTGGCCTGCGGTGTTCTTCCCCGGCTTGGTTCGCTGTGGAGGGGGGTGCTTGTTCCTGCCCTTTCTGGTGTTTCTTTTTGGCCGGGGTTGTGCCGCCGCTTTCCCTGTCCGGGGGCTGTGTTTCGGTCTCTCCTGGTCTGCTGGCTTGCGGCTGCTTCTGCTTGGCCTTCGGCGGTGACTCTTTGTGGTTGCCTGTTGCCTTCCACCTTCCTCCCTGTTGGCTCCGGTTCTTGGCTGGTCTGCTGGTTTCCCTTTGGTTTGGCCTGCTCGGCGTTGCCCGGGTGCGCTCTTGCTGCGGTCCTGGGCTGCCTGCTGGGGCTGTGTTGGGGGTTCATTGTGTGGCCTGCCGCTTCTTTGCTGGTGTCTTTTCTGCCTGTGGGGTGGCTGATCCCTCTGCTGTCGGGTTCTGGTCCTTGCGGGTGTTGTATGCTCCTGCCGTTGTGGCCTCTTGGCTCTGGCTGGGCCTGTTGGGGTCTGTCCCCCGCTCCTGTTTATCCCCTGCTCTGGGGTTTCGTTTGGGCGGCGCCGGGGCTGGTTGCTCTCTGCCCTGTGCTCTGCTGGGGCCTTCCCTTCTTTGGCCTTCCCCCGGTTCTGGGTTGGGCCTTCTGGTCAGACGGGTTGCTCGGCTTTGGCTTTGGCTTCCCGGCTGCGGTGTCCTCTGTTGCCGTTTTTCTGCTCTGGGGGTTTTTCCCCTGCTCGGGCCCTGCCTTGGGCCATGCTGGGCCGTGGGGTTTGGTTTTTGTGCCTTCCGCCCTGGCTTCTGTTGCTTCTGTGGTCGGGTTATTTTTTTGGTGTTGCCTCTCCTCTGGTGAGTTGGGGTTTCCGTGCTGTGTTGTTCGGGCCTGTCCCTCTCCTTTGGGGCCTTTCTGGATTGTTGGCCCTCGGTCTTTGCTGATCTTTGTGTTTTTTGCTTCTGCCTTCTGCTCTGCTGGTGTTGGCTCCCTTGGGGTTCCCTTGCTCTGGTCTTGGGTTCTCGGGGTCGTTTGCCCGTTCCGTTCCTCTCCTTCTCTGTTGTTTGGGGTGTGCCTTCTTCGGGCTGTGGCTTCCTGCTCCAGTTTCGCTGGTTTGCGGTTGAGGTGTTCTGCTGGGGCTGTGTTCTTGGGTTCATGTGTTCCTCTTGTTCCCTTTACTTCTTTGTTTTCCCGGGTCTCGTTGTCCTGGTTGGTTGCCCTTGACGGTTCCTGCTGTTCGGGCTTCCTGGCGGTTCTGGTTCCCTTGGTGCCTTGTTTCCTGGTCGGTTTTTCGTCCTGTGGGGTTCTGGTCCCTGATGGGTCTGCTCCCTTCTGGCTCTTGGGGCCTGGTGGGTTGGCTTCTGGGTGTTTGTTCCTCTTTCCCCGGTGCCTTGGCTTTCCCTCTTTCCCTGTCCGTGGGCTGTCTCGCCTTCCAGGCTGGGTGCTGTTGGGCTGTCGGCTGGCTCTCTGGGGCCGGGTCGTTGATCTGGTGTTGGTTCTCTGTGCCTGGGTGTGGCTCCGGTCTGGCTTGCTGGCCTGGTAGCTCTTGGCCTTCCTCTTTGGGTGGCGTCCTCGCTGTTTTGTTCTTTCTTGCCTCGATTGGCTTATGGGTCCGTGCTCTCCTCTTCTCTGGTTGGCTGTGGGGTGTTCCTGCTGTGGGCTGATTGTCCCCTGTGGGTTGTCGGGCTGGTCTTCTGGCTGTTCTCCCGGTGTTTGGTTGGGTGCGTCCCGGCTTGGTGGGCTCCCTCGTGTCTGGGTGCTCTGCCTGGGGTTTTCACCGGTTCTGCCTTTTGCTTCCTGCAGTGGCTGCCTTGGTGTGGTTTCCTGGGTTGGCTTCTGTTTTGTTTGGGAAGGCCGGCTTTTCTGCTTTGGTATTCTCCACTTAGTAATGAATGGGACGAGGACATAAGGGACCTGGGGTAATGCTCTATTACTTACCGGTAATCTTCATTACTCCGGGTCCCGTTGTCCTCGTCCCATTCATACGCCCCGCCCTCCCTCCCGGACGGTCGGCCTTCCTGTTGTGGGCTTGGTTGTTCAGGCGGAATGCTGGGTAAGTACCCCTTATGTACTCCCGGTGGGAGGGGCGGGGTTAGTGTCCCAGCATTCTTCTGATCTCTTTTTTCTGTCGGGAGATGGTTATCTCCACTTATTAATGAATGGGACGAGGACAACGGGACCCGGAGTAATGAAGATTACCGGTAAGTAATAGAGCATTGTGTACTATTGACAGGACTGTAACACATGAACTGCAAGTAACATCTTTTTGGCAAAGGCAGTAACATGCTGAGCTATTTATGTAAAACACAAAACTGTGACCTGCATGCTCCATGTTGTGCTGTGCAGCAATCACATTAATCCTTTATGCTACTCTATGATGAGTCAAAACTGTGACTAGACAAAATACCGATCTAGAAAATTAACCACCAGAGGTATCTTACCATTATTATTATCCCCTAAAAATTGCTAGGCACACAAAAATCTCTGCAGCAGGTACCCTAATCCATTAAGATATTTTAAATTGTAGTCTGTTTGGTGCTAATTAAGTAAACAAGAACAGATTTATTGTTACAAGTGTACTTGTTCCCAGTTTAAAAAATAAATGTGTATGCTGGCTGTTACACTGCACTTTTCATTACTTTCCCCTCACGACTCAACCCCTTTTCTTCTGTCACATATTGACCCCTAATTTAGGAGGTCCCAGAGACATTCTTTCAATTTCCGGTACTGCTTATGAGTAAGCAAAAGTTCTGTTTTTGAGATTTAAAACACTTAATAAAATAAAACATTTGCTACACTAATCAATATAGTTTTCCATTTTTTTCTTCCAATCCCGCTCTCAATAATCTCGACGCAATCTTCTGTCCCCCAAAGACAATTTTGCTGTTAAATCTTTACTGAGTAATTATACTGTCTATTAAATATTGCAAATGACTATTAAAAGCTTTATTAGCACACTCTAATTATGATTTGAATAGTTTTACTAAGTAACTGTGTTCACAAAAAGACTAATTGATTTAATTGTCTGCTGTAATTATATGTTTAACATAATAAAACATACATTTATAAATACTATGTATTTATCATTGAGTGCAATTGTTAACTGTGAGAACGTAAGCCTATGATTGTTCGTTTTTTTTGGTATGCAGACTTTGTGCTTAATTAAACAGTGCTGCAGTTGTAGGTGATGGAATCTGTGTAGGCAGGGTGGGGAGGGTAGCAGGGGTTTCAGGGGTCACCTTCGTCAAATAAAAAAAACTGCAATTACCACGGGGCAAACACCAGCATCGAGAGGGTGGCCACCAGCAACCTCTTTGACCATGTGCTGTAGCAATATTTTTTATTGTGCAGTATCTGCATCAAGGAGTGACGTCTACTAGCCTTCACACGTATATGAAGTCCAGTGAGATCTGTGTTTTATCTGATCAGAAACATTATGTGCATTGATTTTGCAATAATGATTGTGAATATTGGAACACTGATGAGTAGAGGATGGAGGATGGCTGCTGCTGAAAGAGAAACAACATAAAAGCCAACCACCCAATTCCTTCTCCCTAAGGTTCTTTTGTGTGCAGTTCCTGTCTGAGAGGTTTAAACAAGTTTGCCCTCGGAGATTGTACATGCCCTGTGTCATTTGAGTACCTTCCCTAAGTGGGTTCTCGGAACCAGGCAATGGATACCTTTCCCAGAATCCCCTGAGGAGGGATGGTATGACCCAACCTTGTAAAATGTAAAAATGCATTGGCACAGATTGACAATGACAGATCGCCCAAAAGCCAAGGACTGCGAATATAATCTGGAGCCCAACTCAGCTCAGGAAAGACATCCATTGGCCCTGACCTGATGCTTCATGAATGGGGAGCTGTATGCTGCCCATTAACTGATGCCTAGATCTAAAAAGGATGCCCTGCTAAATTACTGATTATCTTCTCCTCTGCTGTCCTTGCCTATGTGGAAGCCACCAGCCAGCTCAAGGAGTGAGACATATACATGAGCACAAAGAAGGCCTCACCAGAGACCAGATGTTGGCTGCCCAAGAACCATCAATCTACAAGCGCAAGAGAGATAAGTGGCAACGATGCATGGCAAGCACACTCCCTCCCAGCATCCCAGCAGCATCTTACTCTCAGCTTTCGTCACCTTTCAGGGACCCACTCACTCTGTCCTTTCCTCGTACCCAATAGCTTCCACCCAGCGTGATGTATGCTCGGGCATCACCAAGCTAGGTTGCCTTGGTGCTGAAAAAAAAGTGCCCCTGAGATACACTCATGACCCTCTTACCCTACCCTATTAAGAGGTTCAGCATTTCATTGGCCTGCCTGGTACCACACCCAGCGGGCTCAACTAGAACCTGCATTTACTTAGAGGCTGCTCTTGGGTATATGGGTTCACACCCTGAATGTCATAGCCTAGATCAGTTTTCCCTGGACATGGAGCTATTGACGAAGAATTTCTAGAACTCAAGAACAGAAGACAACCACATTATCAGGTACTAACAAACCCTCACTCTAAACCAGGACACAAACTGAACCCTAAACTGAGATATAATCATATTTATTTTCTGGTTCCATAAATCCTGAGTGAGCACTGAGACACCAGAACGAGGGTAACAGAGAGCAGCCATTTACTCGTGGAATACCCTGACAGTCAGAGACCAGAGGTCCATCAACTTCATGTAAAAGGGACCTACCGAACAGAGATGAGGGTTTGTTTGTTTCCTGTTGTATGATCTCCACTTCGAAAGGAATATGTGGGAAGGTCTACCCTACAGATTAGAGAATAATCTGTGTGCAGCGTCAATACCTACCAATCAGACGCCAAATGTAATGGGTCTGCAAAACAGTCTGATATCTGTTTCGTGCAGAAGTAGTGAAGTATTACAAATAGCATTTTTTATAGCCCAAAGGCCGATTGAAAAGTGCACAAGAAGGGCGCAGAAACTGGCGAGTACGGTCGACAAAATGGAACAATTTAATTGATGAGCAGATTGCATTATACCTGCGATTACTCTCGTTGTTGTTGCATATTCGGGTACTGTCTGTTGTACAATATTTCTTTTGGAAGCCTGTTTTAAATATGACACTATTCAGCAGTAAGCTGGCAACTGAGCCAGAGACCCAGTATTATTTGATTTTTCACAAATTCATGTAAAAATCCTATGCACGTTTGAATGTCACAGTAATCAATGAAAACCACATGCACCAATGAGATGTTCTCTCTTAGGAGTGATTACAATTGCTTAGCACACACCATGTAACCAAACCAATAAAAACAACTCAAGCCACCCCCTTTGCAGAAAGTGCATACATCGCAGGAGACTGCCATGCTTACAGCCTCGTTTACCAACCTCCAGCCTACTTTACCACACTTTGTGATACTACTCTGCACTTCCTGTCAGCAAGGCCAGCCAAAGACAAAGACTTCAGATTTCAGATAAATGCATTGCCCTCCTACCCCCTGAATCAACTAATACACATTCCAATGGCAAACGAGTGCTATGCATCCACCGCTAAAATATTTTCTTTTGTTTCACAATTCTTTATGGGAATATCAACACACTACAGTGTATAGAGGAAGGGGGGACTGGGAACATAAGGTACCATATTTGAAATAGTAATACTTTACGAAAAAACTGTGCAATATAAAACAGAGCACTGGGTAATTAGCATGTGGTGTTCCCACAAGGCAGGGGCCCTTTAAGGAGAAGGAAGGCAATATCAAGGAGGACATGCGGGTGCCCATCTGTACACAGAATGGTCAGCGAGATGAGGTAGGCAAAGAAAAATGGAACATGACAGAAAGAAATGAATATAGGAAAGCAAACAGGGAGTTGAGCCTCACATCCACACGCCTGGGGGGAGGGGAAGAGAGAGGGGAGAGAATAGGGAGAGAAGGGGGAAGAGAGGGAAAAGATGAGAGGCAAAGCAAAAAAGAAGAGAGATTGGGAAAAGGTGGAAGTGGGAGAGGAAAGTGGGGGAAGTAGGCATGCACCCCCTAGAATCATGACCAGATGGGATCTCAAGGGAAGTGTTAGCGTGATATAATATCTGGGCATCCTTTTGGGGACAGGGGCACACTCATCTAAGAGCTAGTGGGCTTTGTCCCGGAGGAAAGGCGCCCAGGTGAGGAAGAAGGTCTCCGTCTTGTCCTGCAGGTTATAAATGGCCACCTTTTAAGAGGCTGTCTGGTACATCCTCAAGAGCTATTCATCATGGGAGGGGAGTGGGGGAGTGCCAGTGGAGGAGAATGCAGATCTTAGTTGCTGTGAGCGCTGTATGCAATAGACGGCCCTGAGACGGGGGAGTTCCAGGGAATCCACGAGGTCATGTAGAAGGATCAAGGGGCGATACAGGGAGTCTCACTCAGTGCGGTGCCACTGCCTCCCAAATATGCCGTACCGAGGGGCAATCACTGAGGTCGTGCATGAGGTCACAGCGGTTGTGGGAGCAGCACCAGCAAT
Source organism: Calotriton arnoldi (assembly GCA_963921515.1). Taxonomy (NCBI): domain Eukaryota; kingdom Metazoa; phylum Chordata; class Amphibia; order Caudata; family Salamandridae; genus Calotriton; species Calotriton arnoldi. The sequence goes on along the minus strand of CAWUFW010017723.1, from coordinate 131,706 downwards.
TTGCATGAGGAAACAGACCAGTTGTCTGCAGTTTTACTGGAGTCCAATGCCAGTCATGCAAGGACTTAAAGAGACAGAACTCCAATAATGCCGCCTGGACCCCAAGATCCAAAGTCTCCAGAAGGTCTGCCCAATCCTCTGTTTCAAAGTCTGTCTGATGTCTGGTTTACCATGTGATATGGAGGCTATTTAAGAGGGGCAGGGAGAAAAGATGATGGCTCAAGAGGCTATGGAAACCAGACATCACCCCGCAGAAGTGACCCCACGTCCTGAGGTAGGAGACTATAGGAGAGGGTTGGAGGACACAGGGCCTTGCACCTAGACAATGATTGAGGCAATGACATAGCTGCAAATACCACCAGGTAAGATGGAATGGGAGACCGGGACACCCTGTTCGAGGACTTGATGGAGACTTCAAATGCCCACAGAATGCCACATTTCCCAGTTCAACATCTCGCCACCTATGCAGAAGCCAGAGCTGCCCCATAACGGTGCGTGGTCATAAAGAAGAGGATCCACCTAGAAGAGACGGTGGGCCCACCTTTATGATTTAACCATGGCTTGCAGCATTGCGTCAGTTGGACCCGGCATAGGCGCCCCACTCTTGTAGAGTGGGTGCAATCCCTACGGGCAACCCAGCAGTGTGTGCTCTGCCAACACCCACTGCGGCTGATCCGAGGTCCCGGGAATCATGCAAGCAAGATGTGCCAAGTGCAGGGCCAGGGCGCAGTGATCAACTGAGGGGAGACCCAGGCCCCCACAAGATTGATGGGCCATGAGCTTGTTGCTGTCTGACTGGGATGGGAGGCCCCTCAGACAAAAGAACGTATGCTCCGGTCCATGGTGCGCAACAATGAGAGAGGAACTAGTAGGGGCAGCATGCCGAAGACATAGGTGTATTGTGGCAGGGTCACCATTCTAACCGCCTGCACCCTGCCCCATAGTGAGAGTCCAAGGTGGGCCCATTTCTCAAAGTCCAGCTTCATGCATGCCAGCAGGGGATTGAGGTTATCAGCCACTATGCAGTCTAGCCCTTGGTTTATGTAGACCCCAGATACTTAAGTTGAAAGGACTTCCATTGGAAGGGATAAGCGGATACCGCCGCACTGGTGGTCACCTGCGACATGGGTAGTGCTTCACTTTTGCCCAGTTAACCTAGTATCCCCAAAGCATCGCAAAGCCATAGAGGATGTCCAGGAGGGTCGGGAGGCAATGAGGGAGGTCCGAGAGGGTAAGCAAGATGGGAATACCGGTGAGGTGCGGGGATTGGTGAAGAGAGATCGCAAGGGATTCAGAGCTAGAAAAGCAGCAGGGGTGACAGCTGGAAGCCCTGCCATGTCCTCTGGCAGGCCGGGGAACAAACAGATCTGACAGAAATCCCACAGAAGTTAACTTGGGCAGTAGGCGAGTCATAGAGCCATCAAACTTTGGCTATAAAGTAAAAATAATATTAACATTAAAATAAATAAATATTTTAAATAAACCATTAATTTCTAGCAGAGTGGGAGCACCTTCGGTGAAGAACAAAGCATAATATGAATTCCCTCCTTTAACTAAACCTGCTTGCTTCCACCTCTTTCCTTCATGGGGAGTGGTGCCCTTGTGAGGTAGATCTCTGTTCCCAGAAGTGGTCTAATGTGCTCCTGCACTCTACCCCCTGTCAATGGCTGATGAGTGGCAATCTATCCCTCTCTTGTCCTTTTGCTTGGCCTCTTTATCCAGTTGATTTCATTGCATCTGCAGCGGGGCAAGGTGGGCAGGAGATGAGAGATATTTGAGCGTGTGTGTACTCTGGCAGATCAACAGGAGCCAAGGTATTGGTTTTGGGCCTGGGAGAAGAGGTGGCGTTTGGTGGGACTTAAGGATGCCAGATACCAGGGAACAAGGTCGGAGAGCGAGCTGACCGCCTCTATGAAAGACTGTTGGCCCAATTCACAAAGGGACTTACGACACATAACGTTACTAGTGTGGAGACCCCGCTCTCGGGGCAGAGACTCCGCACTCAGGGCGGCGTCTCAGCACTCAGAGTGGAGTCTCGGCACTCGGGGCAGAGTTTCCACACTTGCGGCAAAATCTCTGCACTCATGGTGGAATCTCTGCACTGAGCGCTGCAGTGCAGAGATTCCACACCACGTGGGATGATTCCACCACGAGTGCAAAGATTCATCACTCATAACTTTATGAGCCGTAAGTCCCTTTGTGAATCAGGCCCTGTGATTCCATTGACTCCTCTATCATTGAAGGTGCCTTGTGGACACAGGGTATGATAGCCCATCTTATAGAAGACCTTCCATGGGCCACATGGGGACTCAAATGCTACCTAAAGATAGATGCCATTGGCTGACCAGAAGCTATCACTGTGCAGCTGCTGGACACAAACTCAGAACAATTAAATCTCAGGAAGCCATAGCTGGAGGATAGCTTGGCAATTCCAGTCAAATCATGTCTGTAAAAATCCCTGTGGCAAAATCCAAAGAAGAAGCATTTGCTGAAATGCCCACTGTGTGAACCCCAATGGAATAAACCAGAGACTGTCCTTGAAAATGACCAATATACATCAGAAGATCCAAAATCATATTATTATATTTACTCCAACACCCTTGGTCACTCATGATATTCTAAACAGGGGAAATACATTGAGGTTAACAAAAGTGTTATGAGTTTAGGAAAACGAAACTAAGGAGGGACATCTTAGGAAGACAAAAGGAAGTTTTTCACTTCCATGCTCCTCTTACTACTGTCAGGTGTTGCCTGCATTTTTGACGTGGTTGCAATTGACAGACATTTCTCATATTTATCTGACAGTAAAATTATCACTTAAAAAATCATGCTCAAAACATTTGAACTCTTTACATGGGTAAAAGTCTGATGTATAAAAACAAATTGTGTAATTTAACATATTAGTTAACAAATCAGTGGCTAATCTCGTAACAATGTTTAACTCTTTTTGCAAATAACAAATATAAGCAATTTTTCAACCTGAAGCATCTTTTTATCCCACAAAACTCATTTTTTCACATTTTTCCTTCCACGATTTTTAAAAAAATCCCACAAAGTTGATGAAGTTTCATGAAATTTTAGTTATTTATCCACAATTTTCAGAAATTTACAGAAGTAGTGCCGATCAATTTAGAACATTCTGATAATAGTCTACTGAGGGAAGGATGGAAACAGGATCATAGATTTCCGGAAAAGTCAAAGGGTCTAATTCACAAAGGTTAACTTACACTTTTGTGTATGTTTGCAATTTTTTTGCTATTCATAAACTACGAGTTAATAGTAAGTTTACACCTCCTAAAACTGCACAGTTGGTGCAGAGAACTCCCCACTTACAGATATAGGCCTGTCCCATATTTGTTGTGCAACATTCTCTGTTCCGACCACGAAGTCTCCACAGTTGTAAACTTACTATTAACTTGTAGCTTGTGAATACCAAAACAAGAGTATACTTGCACAAAAGTGTAAGATTACCTTTTTGAATCAGGTCCAAAGAGTGGTTTGGAGAGGAAGCAAACTCTGTGCAGACACATTTAGCTTCAATCATTTGTGGCAAATAAAACGTTTTTGCCAAGTGGACGGTTACCCTAAAATTTATTATTCCTTGCCATCAATATCCTCATCATTAGACCCTGCAAACTGGCATTCTCCTTGTTAGGGCATCTAGATGTGGTGTAACGGTCAGAGCTGCCGACTTTGAAACTGGGGAGCCAGGTTCGAGTCTCGGCGTCCGCTCAACATCCTGTGATTCTGGGCAAATCACTTACCTTCCCGGTGTCTACCAAAAAAACCATGAATATAGCCTTGTGTAACGTAACTGGTGCTCAGGTAAAGCCTTCTAATACCTTTCGGGTCGAGTTGGCGCTATATAAAACCGCAAAACAAATCTAAAGATACGGCTCCGCCCATGCAAACCAGACCACTGCTTCCCACCGTGTACGATTTTAGAGTTAGCTGCAGTTTGGTCAATTATTCAAGACTGGTCATTGCCTCGTATCTAGGCCATAAAGGATATTATTGTATTTATCAAGGCTAAAACATTGTACTTCGCTTTCTTGACCGAGAACGCAGACCTCCAAAGCACCCTTCGGTTATCTGTTTGAATGCCCTAATACACCTCCTCACTTGGCCTTTTCCTCACACGTTTTGTACCAAAGACAAAGCACTGTGACGCTACTTTAAAGTGATTTGCAGCACTTTACAAAAACCCCAAATTCTACCAAATAAAATATACAGAAACGCAAAATGCGAGGTTTATTTTTGCATCAGAATAAGGTCGCTTTGCCAATTGAGTATGAAGGCAATCTTTGAATTTAGTAACGGGTGCGAACCCCATTTCAGATTCCAGGCACAGCCTTGCCCCATGCCCTGTTAAGCACTATATTTTCATAAAACCTTGACACCAAACGCCTCTCACTTTAAATCACGGAAATCCAATTCGCGGCCGGGTACACTTGCTGTAGGAAGGACACATTTATGAATCTGACAGACATGAAATTGTATGTCAGCATCTTCATGGTAAATGACATCTCTGGAAACAAGGCGCCGGCGGAATGAACCCTGTCCCAAATTCGGAAAAATAATTTCTGACTTTAAGCATTACTGACTTGTCAAGAAGGAGAGACAATCTTTACTTACCTGGCGCAGAAATATGTCACTAAGGATATTATTATCACAGCCTGTCATTTCCAACTTGACGCCGAAAAACCTTGTTTTCTCAGCTTAGAATGATAAAGGACTCGGGGAAAGTCCAGAGATGCTCTGAAAATCATTAAAGGGTCGCAGTATGTTCCCAAAAATAAACTATGTTTTCCCTTACTCTAAATGCTTTAGTTTTTGCCTCTTGTATCAATAAAAACACTTTCCATGTCTCCTATTTGCATCATTTTGAAAGCATGTGTGAACTCCCTCAACCGCTTTATACATCACGGGGGGTGGGGGGGGGATGGGGGTTGGAGGGGGTTGAAGGGCTGGGGAGGGGGAAGTGCAATGCACAGATCTAGTGCTGCAGCAAAAGTCCAAAGTTGAAGATTACACCTGGTTTTAAATTCCTCCGCCCTACAAGATGTCCATGCCATTGTTTACTCTGCACCTTTGCTGCTCCGAGACATCTCTGTCCTGGGTGCATCCGGCCGCCATTTCAGGTTTGGAAGTTGAAGGCAGATACAAAATGAAGGGCAGTCTAAAACATGCACGTCAACATGTTAAACCTAAAACAGATGGAAATAGTGCTAGTGTCTCAAATCTATCAGAGGGTAAAACATTAATGGTAGACATAATGATAATTTGATTCCCAAAAATATAAGTCCACGTGAACATGTTAGCCTTGAGAACTTCCTCAGTCAGCTCTCTACTGCCCAATATGTAAGTCACAAGGATCAGTAGACAAGCTGGTGACTTAAGCATCATATTGACACAAAAATAATAAACTGTTAATAATAGCAGTGTGTGTCAATTTTATTAGTTTAGTGCATTGTTGCAAAGACCCTGATTATTGTGCTGCCAGTAACTAATGTGGCCTCACGTTCTCCTTACACTGAACCAATTGTGTATAACTATAAGACTTGGAACGTAAGTGTCTCAGGTGAGCAGTGAAATCAGATGTGGATCATGTGGGCTGCAGTAGCAGAGAGCTCTGCTCAGCTTACAGAAACGGAATGCACATTCGTATCTGTTTTTTCAGGCCTTGAGTCTATTGACGTGCCAATAACTCTCTGACGTCATTGTACGTGACTGCGTAACTAAGGTATGCTCTCCTTCTGACTGACCGAGGATGCCCAGGAGGGAGTTAGGTGACAGTGAGGCCATTATACTCACGTATAGATGGTGAAAATGGGGAGCTGGTGATGAAAACAGGATTCCAAAGTTCCAATTGTCACAATGATGTTCACCTCCTAGGACCTTGTGTGCCAAGAATAAGATCTGTAGCTTTCGTGCAAAATACAGGTGCTAGAAATGAGAAAAAAACTATGCAACTTCACCCAACCTCAGTTATTAAGCAAAAAAACCTGAATATTTGCTTCAAAAGCTAAATCTAAGAGAACTCAAAAGAGGATTTCAAAGACAGCCTGGAAATCTAGTTTGCTTGAAGCCCAAAATTCTACTACGGAAAGCCTGTCGCTCCAAAATCTGCATTAAAATTGATGAGCCAAGGGGGAAGGAACTGCCTTTACCCTACTACTCCTCCTCTTGGAAGGCACTTGGTCCATTATTCCAGAATCCAAGGCCTGTTCAGTGCTAGACATTTTGGCTTGTGACCTGGTCACAGCAAACACATCTGCAGGGATCCCCATTTCTGCATGGGTCCTGAGCTCCACTTCTGCCCAAGCTGAAGTTTCTAAGTCATTGCCAAGCAAGCATTCAACTGGTAGGTCTGCACTTACCACAACCTTCTTAAGGCCAGTTACCCCTCCCCAGGAGAAGTTAACAACTGCCAGAGTATGGTCTGTTCTGACATTGCTAGCATTGGTCACTTGGTACATCTCACCAAGTATAACTTGCCCAGGATTCACAAGGTCTTGTGTCACCATGGTGACACTTGCCCCTGTGTCCCTAAATGCCAAAGCCTCTCGTCCATTGATTAAAGGCTGTTGTCTGTACTTGCCCAGATTACTGGGACTCATAGAGGAGGTCATATCCATGCCTCCATCACAGACTAGGACAGCCTGAGTGAGTTCTCTGACTAGGTCAGAGCCCATCTCAGTACCCAGGGTCAACCCTACTAAACCCTTGGCTGTAGTACTCCCACCACCAACTGTAACTGCACTAGGGGGAGCAGGTGCCTTAGGGGCATTGGTGGGGGCTGGAGTCGAGTCTTTGGACTTGGTGCAATCACTGGTCCAGTGGGTCTTTTGCTTACAGACCTTGCACCATGGTTTTCTTTGGCCTTTCCCTTTGGTGGACTGTGAATCCCCACCTGAAGAAGATTTTTGGGGGCCTTGTGAAGACTTTTGATCTTTACCCTTCTCCCCACCCTTATCAGAGGTTTTCGAATCTTGCTTCTTAGGGTCACTACCCTGGTTCTGTACCTTCTGCTTCACCCTGGTTCTGACCCATTTGTCTGCCTTCTTTCCCAATTCTTGGGGAGAGGTCAGATCAGAGTCTACCAGGTGCTGATGCAACAGCTGATTTTGACAGTTATTAAGAATCTGCTCCCTCATTATCAGATTGTACAATCCTGTGAAGTCACATACCTTACTGCCCAATAACCAACCTTCCAGAGCCTTGGCAGAACAATCAACAAAGTCTACCCAGTCTTGAGTCTGTGCTTTTTGGGTATCCCTGAACTTTAACCTGTATTGTTCAGTGGTTAGGCCAAACCCATCAATTAGAGCACTCTTCAAGACTTTGTAATTATCAGCATCCTCCTCTCTAACAGTGAGGAGCTTGTCTCTACCTTTGTCTGCAAAGGAGAGCCACAAGATTGCTGCCCACTGCTCCTGAGGGACCCTCTGTACTTTACAGGCCCTCTCTAGAGCAGTTATCCATTTGTGGATGTCATCCCCACTCTGGTAGGGAGGGACAATCTTGCTCAGGTTTCTATGGTCATAAGACCTTTCCCTATCTTTGGGGAAACTGCTGCCACCATGGGACTCTAGTCCCAACTTTTGTCTCTCTCTATAGAGATCTAGGGACTCCCTGTCTATAGCCAATTGCTGTTTCCTGAGTTCAAGCTGAGTTTGCTCATATTGAATCAGTCTCTTTCTTCTCTCATGAGAGGATTCCCTCCTATGAGAGGAGACAGAGGACCCTATTGAGGTGTCAGAGTGGTTAGACTCCTGAGAAGGAGACCTAGACCTTCTGGGCACACTCAGAACTCTTCCTGGGGGAACAAAGGGGAGGTCAGTCTGATCCTCTCCCTCCTCCTCCTCCACAGGAGGAATTGGATTCTCCAGGACAAGGTCATTTTCACCTTCCTGGCCAGTTTCAGAGGGGGGCTCCTGGGTTTCTTCACCCCTGGCCCCTCCCTCATCTTCTGCCCCACCCTCTTTGCCTACCCCTTCAGACCCTAGGGGCCTGCTGAGCTCATCAGCTAGTAACACCTCCCTGAGGTGTTGGGTGCAGGCACTTTTGCCTGCCTTCAACTTCCTAGTATTGCATAATGCTCTCAATTCCAAGAATGGGAGTTTATCATACTTGGAGGGAAGAAGCCCACTGGCTTCTGGCAAGGACTCACTGGGTCCTGGCTTTGAAGACATTACTAGTGAGGTGTGGTGTATGCACTACTTACTCTAGTGTGGCCTACTAAACTCTCTTGAGTTGTAGAAAGGGTGTGCTGTCCCTTAACACACAACTCTAAGTTCAGTAGAACTTACTGTATACTAAGCTTAATTTATATGTACCTTAGGTACCTTTAGTGGTTTTCAGTTGATCAATTCAATTGAGATTATCTGGTAAAACAATAGCAAGCTGGAATCCCACACGCTGCACACCAATGTGAGAAGTTGGCCTGGCATATGCTGTCCACTAATTATAGTGGGCACCTTGCACCAGTCCAAACAACCCCTTATTGGAGATAGGTTAAAGACAACCTTTATTGAAAGCTATCCTAGTGGTAGCTATGGAGAGCAGCCTTCAGGCTAAGTCTTGAAGGAATGTAAAGCAGCTTGTTTTACCAGCCTATAATCTCTTGAGTGACCAAATGAAAGAGCACCACACCAGGTATATATTCAAAATATATGTATTTATTACTAAACACACCCCTCTAGTCTCTTTATGAGGCTATAGTTCGAAGTACATAAGTTATAAGTTATTTAAACACAGTAATAGCACAAATACACGTTTGGGCCCTAGGGGCGTACCAAACCATATACCAATAAAGTGGTATAAGAACCACGACTGAGCTAGACACTAGGCCTAGAGCCTCTAGAAGTGCTTAGACCACAAGGAACCACCCAAGGTAGTGACACAGGGGACCCACGGGGGACGCGTGCAGTGTAGTAACACAGCCGCGAATCGCCGTTAACTTCTTTGGAGAAAGTCGCGGTTGGGAATTTAAAGAAAAGGGACACTTAAAGAAGGACTTGGAGCAAACCCTTTCAGAACTAGGTCGTTCTAGAGTCTCTACCCACGGGAGCACCGGAGTACTCTTGTTACCTCACCCAGGGAAGCCGGGTGCATAGGTGCCTTTCGGGGTCGGGTTTCGTCGTCGATTTGAATGGCGATCTGCTGCAAAGGGCTGCTGGCGACCAAGTGAAAAGTGTCCGGGTGGATCCAAGGGTGGATCGGAGATCTGAAGAACCTGATAGCAGAGGGGACAGAGTCTGGGTCACTAGCCAGTGACCAGGAAGGCGATGAGCAGATGCCCACCGATGTCGAGTGCTTCAGGTTGGTTGACGGTCGTCTTGACTCTTCAGCCACGAGGTCCAGGAGGCGTTGTTGGTGACCAGGAGCAGGATTCGGGCTGGTACACGATGTCTGTCGAGTGCTGAGGTGTCGGCGACCGGATTGGACCCAACAAGCCTTGGCAACGGCAAGTCTCGATGAAGATGAAGATTCACGATTGTGCAGACCAGCAAGGTCTGAGGAACTCACCCAGCAAAGGTAAGTGAGGGCAAGCCTGGAGCAACCAGGGAGCCCAAGTAGAAAAAGATTGGCCTTCGTGAAGGGCTACTAGCCAACGGGCTAGCGACCGTGAAGGAGCCTCGAGACGGTGCACGTGGAGCTGGCTCACAGGACACTCGTGCAGTGGAGGCCAGTGATCTTCGGTGCAGTCGGTGCTGGAGGCAGGGGCTACTCGGAGCCCAAAGCATGACTTTGTGGGAGACCCAGAAGAGGATGCACTTGCAAATACGTGCGGTGTCCAGGGGCCACGGTTCCACGTTACCCACGATAGCTACGGGCCTCAGCTTTGCTGGGGACTCAGGGCAGCCTCGGGGAAGTCTGGAAATCCACCCCTGGTGATGCAAAGACTTCGGCGTCCGACGGGAGCTTCGGCGATGCAGACCGGACAATTGCTTCTTTGGTGCCTGCAAGCAGGGGAGTCACTCCTTGACCCCAAGGGAGATTCTTCTGTCCTCTAATCTTTAAGTAGAGCGTCGAAGGTCCAGGATTCTGTGTCAGAGTTTCGTCCAGGGATAATCTAAAGTCCTAAGGACTGGGGTCCCATACTTATACTAGGTTTAGGGGTTGGACTTACTCTGTGGTCCCACCTATGGGTGGGTCAGGGCAGAGGGGTGGCTACACCCCTTTCCCTTTGTCCAGTTCGCGCCAAAGCAGGGGCTGGAAGCCCCTGATCCGGTTTGAACTGGGGTATGCACAGGGACACCAAATGTGCCCCCAGTGCAGGACTTCAAAGCACCCGAGAGTGCTCCCGCCCAGCCCCAATACACACTATCCTGTCTGGGGAGGTGGTCACACCTCCCTGGGACAGGAAACCTATTGTCCAGGCCTCCCCTGCCGGAGTTTCGGTCAGCAGCAGGAGGCCAGACTCGTGTCTGTGGCAGCGGCATCCATTTTGTGATGCCAGGGCTTGGAAAGTCAGTACCGGGCATACCGGTGTGTACATGTCTTTCCCTCTAGAAGGGTGGAATGCTACCCCCGCCGCCAGAACTGGCGGGGGGTAGTATTCCAAGATGTTTGACACCAAACACGACATGTTTCCGTGCAGCCATCCCAAAGTTAGCATTTAACGCGAGGTTATAATGCGCTTAAGAGTATATGGTCAGGCTGCACTACAAACAGCATCAGAGAAGGGTCTCCGAACACTGCAGAGGGGCCCTGCTCATGCAGGGGCACCCTCTCACATAGGAACCACGCACTCTGCCTTCAGGATTGATAAGGCCTGCCATAGGAGTGACTTATAGGTTTATATGTGTGTATGTATATAGTGATATAGGTAGCCTATATCACAGTAAGGGGTGCATGCACCACCTTACCCAGGCTGCAGTAGCAGACCTGTGGTGTCAGTTTGGATGGCCTTCCAGGGGTGGCACAATACATGCTGCAGCCCCTTGTAGGCCTCTGAGGTACCTATGCCCTGGGTACATAGTATACCATATACTAGGGACTTATAAGGGCACTCCAGATTCCAATCAGAGATGTGCCTAAGGCACATGGAAACCATTTTAGAGAGGAAGCAGCTAGGCTGGGGTTCTGATTAGCAGGGCCCCAGCCAGACTAAGGTCGAAAAACAGTGAAGCATCAGCAAAAAGTGGGGGTACCCATGTGAAGCAGATCCTACTCTCCTACACTCGACTTAAAAATTTGTTATATTTCTGTTTATGTCTTCTCGTGTTTACACTGTAACCCACCGCTGGAATGATCAATGTGCTTGTTACTGCCGTGGTTAGTGGAGGGGCTTGACCTTCCCCTTAGATATCAACATTTCCATGAGGACATTAATGAACAGGCAAGCCCCCAAAACTCCCCCAGCCCCCCAGTCATTATCTGAGCCTTTGCATAGAGAGTAATTTTTCAGTAGTTAATAAACGCTCTCAAGACCTGGATAAATGGGTTTACAGACAAGGGGTTTGTAAAGAGGAAAGTGCAAGTCTTTGAAAACACTTACATGCTGAGTACTCCGAATATCTGTTACGGTATTAAAAAATTATACAAAATGAAAAAGTGAAGAACTTACTCCTGTATTGGTGACCTTATGTCCTTGCAACAATACAGGCAACATCTGTTCAGAGAGGCGTGCGGAGTTTCACGAGTGGCCACGGCACATTCAGGCAGGACACAATGGAGACACTAGGTGGAAGGAACACCAATGTAGAGTTCTTTTATCTTGGTTCCCATAAAAAATAATAGTCCTATTTAAAAAGTGAAGACCTGCACAAAAGTGAGAATGCATTAGTTTATTCTTCGATAATACATGCTCAAGTGACGAGTCTCTTGGGTGTCATTGGCTGGAAACTGCTCAGAGTTATATGCAATTGTATAATGCTCAAACAGCCTGCTGCTCAGCATGTGTCTATTGGTTACGCACAGTCTGCTTTACGTGATGGCATCGCGCTCATTTCCACAGTCAGTATTAATGGAGGTGTCAGAACGATCTTAAGGTTAACGATGTCTGATTGTCAAGCTGGAGGGCTCTGCTGTATGCCAGGGGCGGCTCCTCCACTAGGGACAAGGAGCGTCAACCCACTGCTAACTAAAAGTTATTGTCATTTTATGTTTGCTTTGTGCATTGCAGGCGGGCTTCTGCTCTGCTCTTTGAGCAGGGCAGGGGAGGAGTGGTTTGCCCACTCCTGAGTGCGCAAAGACTGTTTGGTCGGCCCTCTCGGGCCACCCAAACCAGTCTTGCACACTCTGCCCTTCTCCATGCAGGCTGCATTGCAGTCTGAATGGAGAACATGGCCACCCTATTAGCCCTTGGCTGGGCGGCGTCCAGACCAATTATTATTATTATTATTATTAAAGAGTTTATATAGCGCCTGAATCAACCCCGAAGGGATATCTCTGCGCTCGTGGACTGACGTGGGAGCACTGGCACCATGGGAAACATCTAGAACAAATGTGTTTTCAGTGATTTTCTAAACTTAAGATGGTCCGGGCACTGCCTCAATGTGATAGGAAGTGAATTCCAGTGCCGGGGGGCGAGATACGAGAAAGCTTTCCCCCCTGTCCTAGACTTGTTAATCCGGGGAACTCTGAGGAGGGATTTGGAGCTAGATCGCAGGTCCCTAAGGGGAGTATATTGGGAAAATTTCTCCGCGAGATATGTTGGACCATTGCCAAACACCGCCTTATGAACGATGCAGCAAACCTTGAATTTTATGCGTTTGCGCACCAGCAGCCAATGATGTTGCTGCAGCAGCGGAAGCGACGGGGATCTGTGAGGGGCATTCAGTACCAGCCGTGCCGCTGTGTTTTGGACTACCTGTAAGCAATCTAGCGAGGCCTCATTAGCCGAAACCAGTAGAGCATTACAGTAGTCGAGTCGACTCAAAACTAACGTCTGAATGAGAGTCTTCCGTGTGTAGTCTGGAAGGAAAGGAAATACTCGTCTCAGCAGACTCAACACATGAAAACATGTGCTCACCGTATAGGCCACCTGCTCCTTTATGTTCAGGCTCTGCTCAATTCGAACCCCTAGATTTTTTACTGATGTCTTTGGGGCGGGAGAGACACCCAACTCCCCTGGCCACCACTCTGGTGTCCACAGCAGTGCTGCCTCTCCGAAGAGCAAAATCTCTGTCTTCCCGGCATTTAATTGTAGATAGTTGTTGCACATCCACTGAGATATTGCTAGCATGCCGGAGTAGAAGGTGGTCTGGGCCGTCTTGGAGGATTTGATGAAAGAAAAGGTAAGCTGGGTATCATCCGCATATGATATTGGCGTGAACACGTAAGTCCTCAGAAGATCGGCCAGGGGAGCATCATAGATATTAAATAGGGTAGGGCTTAGACACGAGCCCTGTGGTACTCCCTTGGTCAGCTTCTTGGTCCTAGATCTATAAGGTCCCAGGTTGACTGTCTGGGAACGATCCGAGAGGAAGCTAGTCATCCATCGCAGAGCCTCACCTTTTATCTCAGATTCCTCTAGTCTCCTGAGCAAAATCTTGTGATCGACCGTGTCGAATGCCGCCGAGAGATCTAACAGCACCAACCGAGAGGATTGCCCTCTATCTAGTGCTAGCCTGATGTTGTCCGTGACAGCCACCAGGGCTGTCTCCGTGCTATGTTTCGGCCTAAAGCCTGATTGCGACACATCCAGGCTACCTGACGCTTAGACGTGAGCTGACAGATGTTTATTAATGTGCTTTTCCAAGATTTTTCTCAGTAGCGGTAAGAGGGATACTGGTCACAAATTCGAAAGATCTTTCATGGAGGCCTTGGTATTTTTGCAGAATGGGATGACCTGTGCTACTTTCCATTCTGATGGTAAGTGACCTTCCTTTAATGACGCATTCAGGAGGGAGCAAATTGGAGCAGACAGTTGTTTAGCGAGACCCGCAGAGATTTTGGCAGGTATAACATCGAGTGGAGAGCCTGATTTTACAGTATGTAATAAGGTTTCCACTTCTTCACCAGTCAATGGGGGGAAGCTCAACAAGGGCTTCCCCCTCTTGCAGGGAATGTGGTCATAAGTCCTGACCGACTTCGTGTTACCAACTGTGATGATCTTATTATAAATCAGATCAATTTTCTGCTCAAAATATTCCGCTATAGTGTCGCATAGAGCTTGGGATGGAGGTTCTTCCAAATCACGCGCCTTGGGGTTTGTAAAAGATTTAAGGATCTGGAATAAGGCTTTTGGGGCATTCCCTGCCTGGTTTAACTGCTGAGCAATGGAAGCTTTCCGGGCTAGTTTTATATTTTTATGATACTGGGCTAGTGATGTCCTATATTTTTCTTTGTCCCTAGTATTATGGGTCCGTCTCCACCGCCTCTCCAGATTTTTGCAATGGCCTTTCTCACTGCGTAGTTCAGTGGTAAACCAAGCTGCTTGAACCTGCCTTGGCTTACCCATTGAAGTTTTTAAAGGCGCTAGTTGATCAATTGCAGCTTTAGCCAAGGCATTGAAGTGGGCTAACCCCTCCTCTACCTTTTCATGTTTTCCATCCCATGACACTGGAAAGGTAGCTGAAAAAGCCTCTGGAGTGATTTTGTGCCACTGTCTGAATGAATGCTTGGAATCAAGGCCAATCTTTTCCTTATCTCTGGGTCCCTTAATCTGAAAATTAACGAGTGCATGGTCTGACCAACTAACAGGACGTGGAATTTCACAAATGATATGGGGCGAGTTAGTGAAAATAATATCCAAAGTGTGGCCAGCAGTATGGGTTGAGCCTTCATTGATCTTGGTTATATCTAATGCTGCGTGGTCGGCCAGTAGAGCCGCTGCCTCCGTATTCTCCACACACTCGCTATGCACATTAAAATCTCCAAGTAGGAGAACATTTTTGGTAGAAATGACATGCGGAGCTATCAATTCCATCAGCTGCAACGAAAAATCTCCAATGGGGCCCGGGGGACGGTAAACTAAGGCTCCGTTCCAGCTATGCTGTGGGGTTAGATCCAACTGGAAAATTAGAATTTCAATTTTATCATTGCTCCGTTGTTCCAAGATGGTAACTGTAGCCCCGTCTCTGTAGACAATAGCGATCCCTCCTCACAACGTTACTTGCAGCATTGTGATAGGCTTAGGGGAGGGAGCCTGGCTGCCTGCTTCCTGTTCCTGTCGGAGGCAGGAGAGCAGGAGCCGAGAAGACGCTGGACCCGGCGGAAAGGTAAGTTTATTTAATTTATTTATTTATTTTTTATTTCCCCGCGACATCCCCTCCGAACCCCCCCGCGCGACCCCTCTCTCCCGCCTCCCCCACCCGTGAACAATGCCGGCCGCTACTACTGTATGCTCTGGTTTATATGTCCCTCAGGGTTGAGGGGGTCATCCAAGCAGTGCCACATTGGTAATGTGGGGCCCGATGGATCAATCCCATTTGCCAAGCAGCGATGTGCTATTTGCACACCGATTGGTTTGCAAATGGCAATGCAACTTGCGATGCAACCTAATTGCTAATAGGTTGCATGCCAAACTGTCTAACCACAGGGTGTCGCAAAAAGACCAGTCTAATGAATATTAATTAGGCAGACCAGAACTTGACGACCCCCTGTGAATGGCTCCGATTTCATTGGATGGAGGCCTGAAAGAGGCAGCAAAACTTTGACCCTCTATTTGCTTGCAGAAATAGGAAACATTTTTTTTAATGCAGTCTGTGTCCAGTAAAGATACAGGGAGTGCATTAGAAAAATAAAAAACATCAGCTACCACCTCTTCTTGGTGGTTGGTAACTCATTAATGGTTTGTGGCTGTAGTTGCAGTCATAAACCATTGATGCATTCCTTTCCAAATAGGAAGGGGCATCCCTTTTCTGCTAACTCCTATTTGTGAATCGCAAAGGATAGCAAAAAACCTTTAACAAGTCAGAAATATTTTTCTGACTCCTAAAAATGCTTTCTACATTAGCCCCCTGGTTCTTTACCTGTGTTGGCACCTGGTATCATGTCATCAGAGCACCTTATTTGAAGTCCTGAGCTTTAACTTGATAACATAAAGTGTTCTGGGAATTGTAGCCTTGGTTTTCTTCCATTGAACCAATCAGAATACCAGCCTTGATAAAAATGTTTTGCAACAGAACAGACCAGGGCTGGAAACATGGATTGGAAACATAGGATTCTGGCAACAGAGAGCTAGGTGGCAATCAAAGGTTTTAATTTTAAAGAGATGACCTTGTCAGGCTTTGTGGAGTGTGCTACTTCATAACGGTTGGTGACAGCCATGGGTGACTGTCACAAATCTGTAGAAGGAGATCCCCCCCAGGAAGAGATGCTAACCATAGAATGGGATAAATGCATATCCCTACAGCTCATGCACCTTTATGCCCAAGGCATGCCTGTTGACCCTTGCCACTGCAAGCATAAGCCTAATCCTTGGGTACTGCTGCGTTAAGCACTAAGTAACAAAAGTTTGAACCAAAAGATATTTAGGATGCAAGTAAAAAAATATTATGCATGTGTATATACTGGAGGGATTCTCTATAAGCCGAGGAAACATGCATATGCTAAACATGTATTTTAAGACACCCTCAAGACATCCGCTTTTCTGAACAAGGAGGTTTTGATCTTCGTCTGTTGTACGCTCTCTTTTTCTTTTCAGTTTTCATTCCACCCTCAAGAACTTTCTTCTTGAACTTTCTCAATGTCATCAGAGTCATCAGAGTGCCCCCTTATATGGAAAGCTCTACTGGAATTTTAGCCATACGGAGATCCATTAAGGCTGGGGTAAAATCTTTAGACCATATCAGCTTTAGATTTTGCATTTCTAATTTACATTTCATCAGTCAGTATAAGGTTGTGCTGGACTTAGCCCATTCTGCAGGGCCACCCCCAAACCTTTTGCCTTCACCCTCATATTTTCTGATCCCATTTTGTTTGGCTTTTAGGACTCTGTGCACTTTATCATTGCTAACCAGTGCTAAAGTGCTTGTACTCTCTCCTTTAATCATGGTAGAACTGGCTTACATCCAATTGATATATTTAATTTACTTGTAAGTCCCTAGTAAATTAGTGCTATATGTGCCCCTGTCCTGTAAATTAAATACTACTAGTGGGCCTCAGCACTGATTGTGCCACCCACTTAAGTATCCCTTTAAACATGTCTCAGGCCTGCCATTGCATCTTGTGTGTGCCCCGAGGGCAGGGTACAGTGTATTTAAAAAGTGGGACACCGGCATCCAGTCCAGCTCAACACAGCCCGGTGCACTCAGATGCAAGTCCTCACAAGCCCCAGCGGCTTCATCAGCACTGGCCCAGCACGCACCCCAAGCTCAACGTAAACACATCACTACGCAAATCTTCTCAAGCCCCAAAGGTTTCCTCAACAACAACGTGTGACTTCACATCAAAAGCTCCTGTTGACGGTCACTCACTTCGCTGCGCATCGCATCTTGGCACAGGACCTCGCAAGCTCCACGTTGACGATTTCCTGACACTGGCCAGCGCAACTCAATGCAAGGAAATGGCATTACTCCACAACCAGGATTTAAGGTAGTCTTGTTCAACGGGCCTGACTGGGTCCCTGTAGCCAATCATCAGTGTCCACTTCGTCAAATGCAATTTTTTGCTTGACACCCTCTGAACTTCGTCAACTTCTCAGGAGTCCAGTATAGAATGTGGAGTGTAAAAAATTGATTTCTTATGAGTCTAGCAGTTTTCATAACTTAATATAGAAAATCTACAGATTGCTGCCAAAAATCTCAAATCTAAGTCATTGACGCGTAGTTGTATCAAATTGTCACTTCTGTGGTTTGTTATATATTCTCACAGGCCATTTATTCAAGAAAAAAATCGGTGTATTTGTAGGAGTCCATCTTAAGTGCCAATGGGAAGCTTGCTAGCTGGGCATATATAATTTTGACGGTCCTTCATCCACTTTGTTAGCCATAACACTTTAAGTTACAACTCTGTCTTCTTCCACAGGTCTCCCACAATTGACGCTCTTACTTTGAGTATGGGGAGGCATCTAGCTCACACTTGGCAATAAAGGCAAATGCCTTATTTATGTTAACTGGGTACAAAGGCAAAAAATGAGGATGATGATAAGATTTAATCAATTTTCCTATTGAATTTTTAGAAACTATATAAGAAATCCATATTACCATATGTATGCAGGATTGTAAAGTGGGTGAAGGCTGTGGGTTTACCAGAGCTATCTTACAAACGAAGTGAGGACGTAGAGCGAATGATAACAGAAGAAGAGATGATTAATAGTATACAAAAACGAAAGAAGGAGAAAGCGGCTGCAACAGATGGTCTCCCTGCAGAGGCTTTCAAGATAATTATTGATCAGATCAGCCCAGTACTGAATCCTATCCTGTCTGGAGGGTAAGTATAAAAGACACATGGTCACAAGCTAAAATATTGATAGTCTTGACACTTTACAAAGATGCAAATGATGGAAAAGTGTCTTGGTCCAGTTCCCTGATAAACAGTGACTACAATTGTTTCAATGCTATTTGGAAAACAGGATAACCAAACATATAGGTGTTCTGATTCAGGAAGACCAAGAAGGTTTTAGTCTGAAAACTTACAAAATTCACGTGTAAGCTGATAGGAATTGTCGATCTGCCAGTATCCAATATGGTTCCCGTGGCTATATATGCAGTTGACTCAGATAAGTTGCTTGACCTTGATCATTGTTAATTTTTGTGAGCTACCCATAAATGTTTAGGCTTTGGAGAGAAAACTGTCTTTCTAAATATAGCGCTGTACAACTTTCCTTGAGCTAATTTGTGTATCAATAGCCACTGAACAAGGGATTTTGGTATTACTAGGGAGATTACACAGTAATGTCCTTTCCCTGCAGCCCTTTTTATCTTATATGTTGAACCGCTAGCTCAGAAACTATGATTAGACAGAGAAGTTATCCCCCTTTAGCTATTTAGATTACAAGGACAAGATAGCCCTGCTTGCTTATGATCCATTGATTGCTGCATCTGAACGTACATGAAAAATCCCTAGGTTGGATGAGATAACCAGCAAATTTTAACAGATGTTAGAATATGTGTTGGATGTTCTTGAGTAGCTGATTATGTCTCTTTACTCCCTGACAGACCAAAGCTTTGCTGCCTGAAATGTTTTCTTAAAGGTATGAGTCATCATGCCCCATGTCTCACTAAATCTGAAGGTACTGGCTGGCTAGAACCTTAGCAAAGAGCCCATTTTCACTCGCTAGAGTTTTTTGACTGTGTAGACAGGAAGTCCTGACCACATTAAACTTGAGTATTCACACCTAGACAGTGCAGCCATTGTTGCCAGCACAAATCAGTGGGAGGCCCGGGCAATGGCAGAATGATCCATGCCATCAGAATTTGATGTCAATACTTTACTGCTTCTGAAATGGTCCTTCTTGTTCAGAGGTTTTGATTGAAGAATACATCAAGGTTCTTGTCAACTGACAAGGTTTGAAGTGCACAAACCAAGACATAAAGACAGATGTTAGAAATGGGGTTTCTGGTTGGCTAGGGTATGCACCTAAGCCAGGCAGAACCCACCACTCTAGTCAGGGTAAGAGAGTTACACACCCAAGATAACTCCTGCACACATCCTTGGTAGCTTGGCAGAGCAGTCAGGCTTATCCCCGAGGCAATGTGTAAAGCATTTGCGCAACACACCCACACACTAGTGACACAAGAAACACAAAACAAAAGAGACTCCACACAGTAGTATATAAAAATATCTCATATATTGTATAAAACACATAGACCACAATCCCATAAATCACTTTGCCAACTAGGCAATTGTCATAACATTGCAGTTAGTGCAATAGAGTAAATACCTATAGGTTGCACACATCATGAAAACACCCTGCACCATCACTGTACATAGTATGTAGGTCCTGAAATGATACTTGTTATCCTATTATTGCAAGGTATAAAACAACATACATCACAACATCAGAGCATGAATATGAAGCAGTCAGGTTGGAGGCAAATGCATGAAACATCAACAGATTACCCTAAGCATCTCAGAAGCTTAAAGTAAACACTTCGGTCATGGAATGCCAGTTCAGAAATGCAGGAAACACACAAGTCACCATATATCCCCATAGCCTGAAAAGCACAAAGCCATGCCATAAACACACAAGGAGCAACACCTGCACTCCTAATATATGGTATACAGTGCTCCTGTTCTAGGTACATAGGTTACTGGGACATCTTCCCACCTACAACAGAGAATACGGCAATTTCTTACATGTACTGGTCGGGAATACCACTCGGCATCGCTCCCAGGGTCCTCTCTGGAGGTTTTACCCTAACATGGAGGACAAATGGCCACCCGCACCCAGCGCATCCAAGTAAGGGGGCGGGATGGGAAACACACGCCCAATCTGCTTCGACACAGAGCAGGCCAATGCCAGGCAGTAGTAGTTAACCCACCACTTTCCCACAAGAACTGATGGTGTTGCAGCAAGACCGGAGCCCTCCGGGGCCACGCAGACAGCTGTATGAAATGCCAAGAGGACGACCTCACGTCCCGCAATCCTGGTGAAGTGCCACAGAAGTACAGCACACATAGGCGGGTCACTCTAGTACTGGAAAGCAGGACTCTGCTGTGGGGAGTGCATTAAGCACTCCGAGCCCACTCCAGTCAGGAAATGAAAGGCACTTGGTGGCCTTCCCCTTTCAAGGGGAAGGCAGGGCCTAGCGGTGTTTAGCACTCTATCCCGCACCAGGAGCTGCATGTAGGCACCCAGTCTCCCGCTTTACACCTAGCGGGTTGAGCACATTAGCATTTTCACACAGGAAGCCTCCAGGCTCCCTTGCGACGGGCCCTTCACAGGGGTGGCACACACCGGCATTCATGTGCCTGAGCCCCAAAGAGACACTCTGGCCGCACAACTCGCACAGCACCAGTCGGGAGGGACATACAAGTCTCTGGGGCAGGTAAAGGGAAACGCTCACCACACGCAGGAGGAATTGTTGATCAAGGTGGACTGAAGTGCATATCATGCACTAGTCCTTGGGTTCTCCTTTGTGACAGGGAAAGTGCTCCATATGCACTTTCTTGTTGCACTAGGCAGGGCACAGAGCACAGGACAAGATACACGCCCTAGGAGATCACCGGGGGCACATTCAGCAGGAAGCAGGCAGCAGGCCAGCACAAGGATCCCTTTAGCAAAGTGGGGGTGTCTAAAACAGGTCAGCCCAACAAAGCCAATGGTCCAAAAATGGTGGTTCCTCCTTGCAGCACAGCAATCCCCTGGTGCATCATGTAGATCCAACAGCGTCTGGTTACAAGTCCCACGTGGTGTCTAAAATCATGGGGTCAGAGCCCCTGTACTTATAGTCATAATGTCTTTGATGTGGAGGTAACTTCAATACAACTTTAGAAGTGCACAACACCTCCATTCAATCCCCAGCCCTGGCTCAATACCCACTACAGGGGCGGAGACAGCATTGTGAAAGGCAGACACAGCCCTATTTAAGTGCAGGTGACAACTCCTCCCACCACTCTAGCCCAGGAGGATCCATCAGGATATGCAGGACACAACTCAGCTCCCTTTACAACTGTCTAGAGTGAATGCACAAAACAGGCCTATGTCAGTCTAAACCAGACATTGATTGGAGTCAGGCTGCAAAGCACAAAGAGTCATAAGCACACAGAAACGCCCACTACTAAAAGTTGCATTTCTCAAATAGTAATAAAATATCTGCTTTCACCAATAGGCACGATTTATCACCACTATTCCAAACATAGCAAACATGGAAACACGACTCCTTCCAGATTAGAAATGACCACTGAAACACATTTCAGGGAATTCCCAATGCAAACCTATGAGAGAAGCAGCCTCATAGCAGTGAGAAACCAAACATGCCACACAACATAGGCACATGCCCTACCTTTTACCTACACAGCACCCTGCCCATAGGGCTACCTAGGGCCTACCTTAGGGGTGACCTATATGTAGTAAAAGGGGAGTTTCAGACTTGACAAGCACTTTAAATGCCAAGTCACAGTGGCAGTAAACCACACACACAGGACCTGCAGTGGCAGAGGCCTGAGACAGGTTTGAAAGGCAACTTCTGTGAGTGGCACAAGCAGCACCTCAGGCCCACTAGTAGCATTTAATTTACAGGCCCTGGGTATATAGAATACCACTGTACAAGGTACTCACAGGTAAATAAAAAATGCCAATTAGGTGTAGACCAATCCTTCCAAGTTCACAGGGGAGAGCGCATGCAATTTGGCACTGATCAGCAGTGATAAAGTGCCCAGAGTCAGAAAACCATCAAAAACAGGTCAGAAACAATGAAGGAGGAAGACAAAAATGTTTGGGAAGAACCCTGCAAAAAGGGCCAGGTTCAACAATAGGTCTCATGGTTACTGAAATATTAAATCACTGCAACAGATCCGCCATTTTTAAAAATGTTGTCCAGAAACATTTGGCCCAGATTAGCTAAACTACGTCTGATACAAAAACACAAATCAAAAATGAAAATCTCTTGACAACTATTTTTTTTATGGAGGCATACCAAGGGGTCAGGACTATAAATGGTTGGAGATGTCGTTGTCCCACACTTTGAAACCACCAAAGATTAACACCTACATAGATAGAGCAGGCAGATTTTCAGTACAATTGCTTTGCGGTAGAGCTGACAGCACACAACCTCACTTATTAGTGAGTTAATTACCTTGAAGCATCTTTTATTAGCAAAATGCGAGAAAGGTTTACTTCTAGCACTAACATGTTTCAAATTGCTGGATAATAAAAGACATCATTTATACTTCCATTTACGAGGCAGACTTTTCCTCCTTTGGACTTTCACCAAAGCACCTCAAAAGTGAGCCATTAAACTACCCTATTGAAATGGCAAGGAACTGAAGCTGTCGTTCCTTAAGCATGGTAGTAATTTGGGGAATTCTTTTTTAGGGGGGCAGTAAATCATGTGCCGTATTTGTGCACATTTCATGACAGTCTGGGAAAAACATCCAGTATTTCAAAATGTCTGTGGAAAAGATAAGCTGGCCGGGTGGGGGGTGTGAGAAATATGCAACCACACAGGGGTTGTTACAGCAAACAACAACAGGAATTTCAGTTTTTGAAGATTTTATTTCAGCACAATAAAAGAAACATCTCTAGGAGTTCCAATCACTTTACAAAATGGGAGGTATGTGTTAAGAGATGCAATTGGTAATATAAATTCTTGATTTCTCAGTTTCAAGTTCAAAGTTATATATTTTCAAACAAATATGAGAGCAAACTTAAAGTTTCACATGCCCCCCTACTTTATTTTGAGCTAATCTGACAATGTTGCATTATCCGCCTCCACCAAATAAAACCATAGACTGCGGATAATTGTAATGAGGGCATAAATTGTGTGAGACTAGATTCTAACATTGTGGATCACCGCCGCAGTCAAAATGAACCCGCCCCCTGAATGTTATTGTTTCAAACATTGCATCAGGGTCTGGTCTGTCTTTGCACCTCAGTGAGTTTTCCAATCTCAAGCTTGTTCGATGTTCGCAGCTAACCGAATTGATATATTTTACATCAGCATATGAATATTGTCTCCACTCCACTGCCGTTGTTCTCGTCCCATTTCATGGGACGTGAAAGGCTGCCGTGAGAAGGAGAGCAGTCTGTTCTCTATGCAGGGAATATGTATGTACATGTCATAAGATGTTATGCCCATACCCAATTTGTCAAGTTAGATATCTAGCCCCTCTGAGGGAGGCTGCATGTTACAGTGGTTAGTTATTGCGTCCTTGTCTTCACTGCCCCAACGTTCAGGTTGTGAGAAGTTAGACACCCTCTCCAGTTTCCTCCTTTTCACAGCACACAGCCATTTCTCTTGGAAGAGTCCTCTAAAAAGGTAAATTCGATCTGAAAATTATGTATAGGTTTCGGAGAGTTCCCCTGGGCTGACAAAGGATGTGATTTAGAAGTGAGTGGTAACCTGACTTCTGACGAGTCATGTCAGCCATCTTTGCATCCCACCCATCCTAATACGAGGCAGGGAAGATGGCTGTCCTCTTTCACAGTTCCTGCCTAATTACTGTGTCCCACCAAGTTTAATGGTGGTGCATCCTTATAAGACATCCATGTAAACAATGTACTGTATGTGCTCATAGATGTCTCTGACATGCTTGGGGAAACTTCATAGACAAGTCTCTTGTGGGGACTGGAAGCTCTACTTTTTGTGGTGCATTTTCTTGAGCTGTTCCTGGGTGACACCAGCGTAGAGTGCTTTGCCGTAGTCCAGTCTACTGGTGATGAGTGTGTGGGTGACTGTCTTTCTGGATTCTGTGGGGAACCATCTGAAAGTCTTTCAAAGTTAGTGGAGCATGTGGAAACAGGATGAGGATACTGCATTGATTTGGCTGTTCATTGAGAGCAAGGAGTCCAGTATGATGCCAAATTTGCATGCATGGTCTATAGGGGTCGCGGGGGGTTCCTAGTGTGGTGGGCCACCAGGAGTCATCCCAGGTTGAGGGGGTGTGTCCCAGAATGAGTACTTTAGTTTTGTTCGAGTTGAGCTTGAGGCAGCTGTCTTGCATCCAGGTAGTGAATGCCTTCATTTCGTTGTGAAAGTTGGTTCTGGCAGTTGTGGGTTCATTGGTGTTAGAAATGGGGGTCTCTAGTTGGCAGAGTTAGGTGCCTTTGTCCAAATAGGGACCCTTGCTTCTAGTCAGGGTAAGGGGGATACACATTTTAGATAACCCCTGCTCACCCCCTTGGTAGCTTGGCACGAGCAGACAGGCTTATTCCAAAGGCAATGTGTAAAGTATTTGTACCAGCACTCACAGTAACACAGTGATAACACCACAAATGGACACCACACCGGTTTAGAAAAATATAGCATCTTCATCTAAACTTAACAAGACCAAAACGACAAAAATCCAACATACAAGTATTAAGAAAAATGACTTTCAAAAGGTTTTAGCAACTGAGTCCATAGAAAACTATGGATGTGTAATTTCTTGCAAAGTACCACTTATTGCGACAAAATTCACCAAGCCAAACAGCCGCAGCGATGAGAAGCGTCAAAAAACAAAGAGATGCGTCTTTCCTGAGACCTTCGTGGATGCGATGCGTCAGTTCCCCTGTACACAGGGGAACAATGTGTCGGGTCCGGTCTGTAGGGGGAAGCGATGCGTCGATTCTGAGACGACTCCGATCCACAGGTGATGCGTCGGGGAAAACTTGCCGTACAGGTACGATGCGTGGAAATCCGGGATGCGCCGGCGAACAATGCGGCAGCGGCGAGCGGCGCTGCGTCCACCTTTTCAGCCGTGATCCCTTGATGCGTCGATTCTTGCCGTGGCGACAGGCGCTGCGTTGGTTTCAGCAGTGGTGCGGCGGTGCGGGAGATTCTTCTCGCACCACGGCGTTGCGTCGGAAAAACTGTCGCAAGACGAGCGATGCGTTGATTTTCTTGTTGTTGCGTTGCTTTCCAGCTCCCAGTAGCAGAAACAACCTCGAGAGGCCACACACAGCCACAGGCACTCCTGGCAGGTCAGAACTCCAAGCAAGGAAGTTCAGGGGAGCTAAGGGTGAAGTCTTTGTGTGCCTGAGACTTCAAAACAGGAGGCAAGCTCTACTCAAGCCCTTGGAGACTTTCCTCAAGCAGAGGGACACAGCACACAGCAAAGTCCTTCTCCTTTCCTTGGCAGAAACAGCAACTGCAGGCCAACCCCAGACATACAGCAAGGGCAGTACTTCTCCTCAGTTTCTCCAGCTCTTCTCCTTGGCAAAGGTTCCTCTTGATTCCAGAAGTAGTCTAAAGTTCAGGGGTTTTAGGTCTAATACTTATACCCCAAAATATCTTTGTTCTCTTTGTGCAAGGGTCTCTGAGCCCAGTCCAAACCAGTTCTGTCCTCTCTGGTGCAGCTGCCCGGCAGGAGGTGGAGACAGCATTGTGGAAGGCAGACAGGCCCTATTCAGGTGCAAGGGAAATCTCCTCCCACCACTCCTCCCGCCCGCCGCCTGTCTATCCCACGTTGCAAAACTGTCTCCAAAGGGGGCAGAGCTTTCTCTGTCCTTCTTCCACAGCCTTGGAATCAGCTGCTGGACTACCTTCGTATGGAACCGGCACTTCTCCCTTTCAGGAAGCAACTCAAGACCGTCCTCTTTAAGGAGGCCTTGAATACCGTTTAACTATCCCTTCCCTCCGCTACCATTGACACGACAGCCTACGGGCCTGGCTTTTCCCTCTCTAGAAGCGCTTAGAGACCTGTTGGTGAGTTAGCGCTATATAAAAATAAACTAACATAACATAACACTGTAAATGCAGACCGGGCCTATTCAGGTGCTAGTGAGAACTCCTCCCCTACTCTGAAAGCAGCCTAGGTCTATTCAGCCCAGCCCTAACTCATTCAGGAAAGGCAGGACACACATCAACCCCCCGGTGGCTGTCTGAGAGAATGCACCTCCCCAGCCCCTGTCACTCCAAAACCAGACAGTCAATACACAAACAGGCAGAGGCACACAGAATGGTTAAACAAGAAAATGCCTACTTTCTAAAAGTGGCATTTTTAAACACACAATTTAAAAACCATCATTAGTAAAAGATGTGTTATTAAATTCTGAGTTCAGAGAGTCTAAACTTCATTTTTCCATCTTATCCCTATGGGAAGATATGCTTGTAAAATGTTACAAAGCATTCCGCATTCTGTCCTATGGGGCAAGATAGCCTTTCAATAGTGAAAAACGAAATTGGCAGTATTTCACTATCAGGACATGTTACACACATCAGTACATGTCCTACCTTTCACATACACTGCACCCTGCCCAGGGGGTACCTTGGGCCTACCATAGGGGTGTCCTATATGTAAGAAAAGGGAAGGATAGGGCCTGGCAAGTGGGTGCACTTGCCAAGTCGACATGGCAGTTAGCAAACTGCGCACAGGCACTACAGTTGCAGGCCTGAGACATCCTTTCAGGGCTACTCATGTGGGTGGCACAATCAGTGCTGCAGGCCCACTAGTAGCATTTGGTTTACCAGCCCTGGCACACTTAGTGCACTTTACTAGGGACCTACTAGTAAATCAAACAAGCCAATCAGGGAGAACCTATCATAATAACAATTTACCCAGAGAGCATATGCACTTTAGCACTGATCAGCAGTGGTAAAGTGCCCAGAGTCCTAAAACCAACAAACACAGTTCAGGAAAAAATAGGAGGAAGAAGCAAAAAGTTTGGGGATAACCCTGCAAAAAGGGCCAAGTCCAACAATTGGTGAGGGAGATGACAGCTGGGTGTCGTCAGCGTAGGAGACGATGTTGAGTCTGTGGCTTCTGACGATGGCTGCGAGGGAGGCCATGTAGATGGTGAAGAGGGTGGAGCTCAGGGAGGAGCCCTGGGGCACTCCGCAGCTGTTCTCTGTGGGTTCTTAGAGGAACGGGGGCAGTCTGACTCGCTGTGTTCAGCCTAAAAGGAAGGAGTGGATGCCGGTGTTGTGGAGTCTCGTGATTGTGGAGCGGTGGGAGATGGTGTTGAATGCAGCCAAGGGTTCCAGTAGGAGGAGGGCTGCAGTTTCTCCCCGGTCGAGGAGAGAGCGGATGTCGACGTGGCAGCAAGGAGTGTGGTCTCGGTGCTGCAGTTGCTTCGGAAGCCCGATTGGGAGGTGTCCAGGACGTGGTTCTCTCCAATGAACTTGGAGAGTTGGGCATTGATGGCCTTCTCAATGATCTTGGCTGTGAAGTGGAGGAGGGGGATGGGTCTGAAGTTATTGAGGTCTGTTGGGTCGGTGGACGGTTTCTTTAGCAAGGGGTTGATCTTGGTGTGTTTTGAGTCATCTGGGAAGGTGGCGGTTTCGATGGAGCAGTTGATGGTGCAGCGCAGCTGGGGGGCGATGGAGGTGGCTGCTCTGTGGAAGATGTGGTACGGGCAGGGATCCGATGGGGCTCCTGAGTGGATGCTCTTCATGGTCTTGAGTGTGTCGTCTGTGGTGAGCTGAGTACAGTTGAGCTCGATCTGTTGGGGTGCGGCGTGGTTGTGTGCGATGGTGGTGGGCGTGGTGGTGGGGTCTTGGGTGTCGAAGCCATCGTAGATCTGCCTGATCTTCTGATGGAAGAAGGTGCTGAGTTTGTTAAAGAGGTCTTGGGAGGGTGGGATGTCTGTGGTCTCGCTGTTGGGCCTGGCGAACTCCTTGATGATGGCTAAGAGTTCTTTGCTGTTGTGTGCGTTGGTGTCTATTCTGTCTTGGAATGCCATTTTCTTTGTGGTTTTGAGGAGAAGGAGGTGTGCGTTGACGGCGGATTTGAAGTTTGCGTGGGTTTCCGGGGTTTTGTTGTTTCTCCATCTCTTCTTGAGTCGTCGGCAGGTGCGTCTGGACTCAAGGAGGGTGGGAGTGAACCAGCTGGCTTTCTTGGAGTGTTGCTTGCCTGGTGTCTTCTTGAGGGGTGCCAGAGTGTCGGTGCAATTGGAGATCCTCTGCCCAGTTGGAGACATTTACATACATAAGTTCCAATTCACTCATACACATTATATTCATTACTTAGACACATGCAAACATATTCATACACACACACAAACAGACACATTTCCGATTAGTGTGGGAATATAAACGCCCTCTAATAGACACACACACAAAAACATCTCTCACTCATCTGTCGACACCTTCACAGGCCAAGACTTCAGGGGCGTAAGAAAGTCCCCAGTGTAGAAGGGGTCCCTGCCCTTCAGGGGCTCCCACTCTACCTGAGGCCTATGAATATTCGGGAGATACGAGAGTCTTGGGGCTTCTAACTACGTTCTGCATTGGGACCCTAAGAGACTGATTTTGCGCCTCTGCCAGAATTAATCGCGCACGCTTTTTAAACCTTACATCGATTGAAATTCTTCCAACTTATTTCCCATCACAGGAGATCAAACAATGAGCTGTTGCTTGCACTCCTGCCACGCACTCACACCTAAGCAGTTACAGCCAAACACATACACGCTCCTAAATTAACATACAAGGTGCTTTAAAGAAATGCATGCAACATCAAAAAAAAAAAACAAAGAAGGAAAGCGCGCACTGTTCAGTTCTATTCATGGAACACGCAGATGAACATTTCAGCACCGGGACAGCTCCCTCTTCCTCCATCAGTTAACCGGCCTCTAAAGCATTCATTCCCTGTCCCTCTGAAATCGCAATTCGGGAATTTTAAAATGTGCACAAGTTAACTCATCCCACATTTGTTCCCGTGCATAATTTGTATCAGGTAAAACATGGCAGCATTCAAGCAGCGAAAGATTATTACACTTTTCTGTCCACTCGAAATTGGAAGGGAGGCGGTGTGGGGGAGAGGGATACACCCATTGTATTATCGCCTAGGTAATCCATCTAGACGATAAATCACAAGTGTTTGATTCTAAGGTTGAAGTAAACTCAAGAGAAGCAGGTGACGTGGGGGTATCAAGAGCAGAACGTATTTGAACTTCTTAAGTATTAAATACGTCAGGACCATCTTGAACACGAGGTGCCACGGAGACAAGTGTGGGTGCTGCTGACATTACCAATGACTGAAACCAGAGAGTGGTGGGTGGCTGATGATGTGTTTAGGGATGTACTAGACCGCACACTGTACAGTTGTGTGTGTTTTTTTTCTTACATCAATAGTATTTGTAATAGGATGCACCGGGAAAGAACGTGATTTGCTCCGAATCATACACATTTTTAAGTCAAGTGCTAAAGCTGGTACTAGAACCTGGGTGTCTAGGTGGTGGAAAAAGCAGAGATTTATCATCAAGCTTGTCTCAGTATCGACACATGAAAGCGCACACGCTGAATGGCTGTATTTAGGTTTAGGTAATCCTACACCTCACACTCAATGTCCGGTAAGATCACCATTGTCTTTCATTTAATGTAGAACAGTAGCAGCTCGTGGAGGGAGTGCCGCGGGGCGGTGGGGCGGGGGAGGAGCAGGGTGGGGGGTAGTAAACTACGGCATACGGCCGAACAGAGGTAAGTAAGCAAATAAATAAATAAAATTCATTTAGTTGCGCGCGCTGCATTGCCAAATGCGATGCAGCGCGCCCAACGAAATTAGTTTTATTTATTTATTTGTTTACTTACCTCTGTTCGGCCGTATGCTGTAGTTTACTACCCCCCATCCTGCTCCTCCCCCGCCCACCGCCCCGCGGCACTCCCTCCACGAGCCGCTACTGTCTGTTCGGCCGTATGCCGTAGTTTACTACCCCCCACCATGCTCCTCCCCCGCCCCGCCCCACCGCCCCACGGCACTCCCTCCATGAGCCGCTACGGATGTAGAACCTACCTTTATAAAGGAGGCTGGGATACCAAGCACCTGGCATTTCCCAAGGAGGCTCTGGCTGTTTATGGTAATGCTCGCGCTAGAGTCACTGACAACATAAATACCCAAATGTAGTCTCTTTCCATGTGTTATTGAGCCCATTTCAAAGCATCCTAGCAATTTAGTCAAGTAGATAAAGCGGTTTGCTCAGAATCACACAATAAAGTTAAGTGTAGAAGATGGAATTACAGCTCCAATCTCAGTAAACAGACATCTTTTTGGCAGCTACTATATCTCTGTCAGAATTTCACCAATGATGGATTATGTGACCCTATTTCCGTGTGGGTCTTGGGTGCTTAGAAGACATTTTGCTCACGTCAGTCCGCCATGCTTGACTTGTGCTGAAAGACCTTTATGACAAGAAAGACATCTGGGCCACAAGGGTTTTTTAAAATTACATTTTGTGAGAGCAATCTGTTTCTGGTGGCTAGGCGAAGAGATGTAAAGTCATTTTCCAGGTCTATAACCTTTCAAGTGATCTGTAAATGCAGTTTGTTTTTAAAATCGTTGATTGTAGAGGAAATAATTTGAAAGTGTTTGGAAATGGATCAGACTATAGAAGCAAGATGTTATTTTTGATGTGAGCTATCACCGAGCTCCCACAATCCTCAAATACCCTGACCCATAAGCTCGTTCTGATGACATTTTGTGCCTTCACCCATAATTTTACATTTGCAGTTCATTCTGAGTAAGAAAAAGCACTAGGATACATGCAACATGCCACAACAGCCTGGACCCCGCCACCTTGAGTTCAGTTTACATAAATGACCGAGTTTGATAGTTTTCCCTGGGTGTTGGCTACTCTGGGCACAACTACGTCAGCTACTCGCATCTGAAAAATCTGTGTAAGTTAATAGAAACTTTTTGGATGTTTCAGTGATGCGTTTCTGGGCCTTTTCTGACCCTGGCGATAGTCTCCGCCATGGAAACTAGGGGGCATATTAGCAAGAACGGCGTTAAAATTATCGCCGCTTTAGCGGCAGTAAACTGCTGCTAAAGCGGCGATAATGGGCTTGATAATATGCCCTTGAGAATTCCAATAGAAGCCCAGGATCACAGCAGAACATGGGCTTCTATTGGTATTCTCAAGGGCATATTATCAAGCCCATTATCGCCGCTTTAGCGGCAGTTTCCTGCCTCTAAAGCGGCGATAATTTTAACGCCGTTCTAGCTAATATGCCCCCATGTTCCATATTTATTTGGAATGTATGGGAATAGTGTGTGGTTAAACTCTTATCATAACCCACAGATTCTGTGAGGAAATTGTATGATTTCACTCGAAGTTTGGTGTTTGTAAGGAATTTTGGGTAGGAGTTGGACACATGCTGACAGCACCACCATGGACTATGCCTGGCTACCTAGTTTTCAGACATAGGTGAGTTTGGCAAGTTTCCCTGTGTGGCAGCTGATCATGAGCTCAAACACTGCAACTATTTACATGGCAAGAAAAAAAATGCAAAAGACACGCAGATGATGGACGGAATGCAGAGCAAATCAATCAATCAATCAACACTCTATTTCGCATTTAAAATCAAATGCATAAAAAGTACAAACACGGAATAACAAACATTTCAATGAATTAACATAAAAGACAAATGTCTTAAAATCTTTTCCATAAAATCCTGATAGTAGCATATTTCATCTAGATAATTCATTTATATTATTGAACCATGAGATCTAGTTTTCCTAAACTTATTACATGCGGATTCAAATTTAGTCACATGTTCGCTAAACTACAAGTTTTTAAGGCTGCGCATAAAAATGAGGCCATCGCAAAGCATACATAGGGTGTCTCCAGTTCTAACATAACAGTCAATGCCGTGATGCAGTTACCCAAACAAAATTTCTGCAAAAGTGGAATAATACATTTTTTTCTCTCCTTTTCATAAAATGACAGAAATATAATATATGTACAATTGATTGTTTTGAACAAGAATCGCACTGGGAACCTTCCAATTGATTCTGAGAGAACACATTTGCAGGATAGCCCAACATGTGTTATATAACCTAAACGCAATCTCGTTAAAATGTAACGATGGTAATTCTTGCCCACAAAGGATAGATACGACGATGGGCCATGCCGCAAAGCCGGTCTGTTATTGTATGCAATTACTGTGGCTTTATCTTTGCTTCTATTCCATCTTTCTTGTGCGCATTTTTCTAGGAAAGAATTAATTAGCTTCGCCTTCGAAAAGGTTTCACACTGCGCGGGTTCAGCATAGAGGACCCTTAGCCCCAATGATTCAAAAGTGTTCCTTATATAATATAACCATGAAATTTTATATCCATGATCTAGTTTCATAATATCATTTAGGATGCATTGATTTGTTTGTACCACCTTCTGTTAACATATTGACAACCAGAGCAACAAAGGGACCAGTTTGATTGTATCAGTGATGTAGGGTAGGCCTAGTTCTTTATGAGTAATCTCATTTGTACAAGCCTTTGGAATGGACAATAACCTCTTAGCAAACCTGTCCCCATATTGCTGCCCCGTACGCTGCCACTGAAATAGTTTTTGTCAGATAAATTTTAACGATCTCTGGTATTGGTGTGTTGCCCAAATTCGTCGCAAACCTAAAAATTGCGGCTATACTTTTGTTCATCTGAGTGGCCCTTGAAGTCACCGTCATTTTCCATTTTAAATTAGTGTCAAAGACAATGCCTAAATATGAAAAATTATCTACAATGTCGACTTTTCTATCTTCAATAGCATACATTCCTTTCTTTTTACTTCTTCCAACACACATTATAAAGGACTTCGTTTTGTTGACATATAGTTCAAGGTTTTTCATAAAAAACACATAATTGGTGATGCAATTTTGTAGGGCTAAAGGTGTTCTTGCCAGAAGAACCGCATCATCTGCGTAGAGCAGGATGGGTAATGGGGCAGCACTAGCCTTCAGGGTGTCTATTACCTTTTCTACCAGGTGGTCATTTAATTTTTTAGAATACAATGTAAACAGGAAGGTCGCAAGCACACAGCCCTGCCTTATGCCATTTGTAATATTAAAGGGTCTGGTACATTCACCATGCCTACCATGGCGAACTTTCGCAGTAGCACCTGCATACAGCTGTCTAATAAAACAAATTATTGCTGCCTCCACCCCAATTTGCTCCATAATGTACCACAGCTTGTTATGGTTGACACAAACAAAAGTGGATGAGAGGTCCATAAAGGCCATATATAGATTCTCTTGCTTGGCCTGTGTATACTTTGCTGCTAGAAGGGCCAGGTTCAGGCATTGGTCCACAGTCCCTCTGCCTTTCCTGAACCCATATTGTACATCCGCAAGGATCCCCTTCTCAGCTGCCCAGTCTTCCATTCTGTTTAGTAATAGACGGCCCATTACCTTGGCCGTACTATCAATTAGCGCTATTGGCCAATAATTTGTGGGATCAGAGCCATCTCCTTTTTTATGAATTGGTACGATAATAGACTGTTTCCAGGACAAAGGAGGACCCGTAATGTCAATTGCATTGAACACTGCCATGAGTAAGGGGACCCAGAAGTCTCCGTTATTTAAAACTATATCAACAGGCCCTCCATCTGGTCCTGGTGCCTTTAACAATGATGCTTGTGCCAATGCAAGTTCTACCTCGTCCATGATGAAGACTAAAGGCGGGGTAGCTCTTGGGCTGTCCTCTAGTTCTTCACTACAACTTCTATTATGCCTTTGGAAGATTTTTTGAAAGTGGTTTATCCACGCGTTTTCATCTATGAATACATCTGTGGATGGGCCACTTTCCTCTTGTAAGAATGGAAGGTTGACGACTTCACAGAATGCTTTGGTGTCATTAGCATTAGCCGCTATCCTTAATTTCTCCCAAGCTTCAGATCTCAGTTCTTCTTTCTGCTCTGCTATTGAACTTTTATAAATTCCTCTCAGATTTTTGATTTGTAGTTTATCCCTTGGTTTTGACTTTAAGGCATTACGAAGGTTTACAGAAGCTTTTGAGCAGGTTTTATCAAACCAGCGGTTATGTTGCTGGTTTACTGCGCTACTCGGGTGAGTTAATTGTATCTTGATACCATCTAAAATCATTATAAATGCTTTAACTACTTGAGGTTTGTTTATTAAAAGATTTAAACAGGACAGGACCTTGTTATAATTCACTTGAATTACTCGAGAGAAAAGGAGGCTTTCATCGATTTTGCTCCACTTTAAAGAGTAGCCATTTCGTCTGGCTAAAGTGGGCTTCGGGGTTGTAGTGCTATTTTTATTTATGCAGTGATCTGTCCATGGCAGCATTATGGAGATATTAGCGTGGTCACTGTGCTCCGTCATCCTAATATTTATGTCCACTGAGTTATTCTCATAGCTACTAGATGTTATTATGTAGTCTATCGCCGAGGTGACCTCCCCGCTATAAAAAGTCGAGATTGTTTGACCATTAATATGGGATCTCTGTGACCTAATCTCCAGCTGCCAAACCATTAGTAGATTATTTAAAGCATTTCCATAAGTGGTATGCACAAAATGATCTTTTGATTCCTCATGTTGTATCATTTGTTGACATAGTCGATAATCTTCCTTCATACATTTAGCTATGTTAAAATCACCCGCCCATATGAAATAAACTGGCTTTGCTTGTGAGAATATTATGTCCTCTAGTGTTTCTTCAAGATCCTTTACCACCTCGTACGGGGTTGCAAAGTTGTTATTATAAAAGTTTATTATCATCCAGTTTGAGCTGTGATTACTGTCTAACAGAATAATATGGAAGAACGGCGATTTATTAATAAAGCATACCACTTTGAATGAAATAGTATTGGATATACATGTCAGCAAACCCCCTTTTGCTCGCCCTTTAGGAGACGGAAGGGCTGGCGTATGAAAACATCGGTACCCGTTTACAAAGATTGGATCCACTTCCCATGTCTCTTGGAGGCATAGGATTTGATTAGTTGAGACTACATTATACCACTCATTATTATCTTTCTTATTTTTGTAACCTGCTATGTTGCAGGAAAGCAGAGTGTGGTAAATATTATTTGTTAAGATATTTCTTGTTAACTCTGTGCTAGATGTCAAATCCTGAGAACTAAGGTGCATAGCTACGGTAGAGCATTGGACAGTCACATCGGCCCTTTCCTCGGTTGCAATTGGATTTACCGTTACAGGGTTATGCAGGGGTACTTCAAGCCTATTGCAATCTTCCTCATCATGACCAGTATGAGGTGACACAACTGAAGGTAGTCAATCACAGGTGTATAGGTCTGTTTAAGGTGCATATTTATTAGAAGTGAGTAAGATTCGATTCTCCACCCTTAGTGGGCAATTCCCCCTATTATACCCTGTAAGGGGGCCCTGGACATGAGGGGTCTATATATATATACGATGAATTATAAATGAATCCCAGTGGGACGGCATGAATCTCAATCAATCAATCAATCACGGCATTTATAGAGCGCGCTACTCACCCGGGAGGGTCTCAAGGCGCTGGGGGAGGGGGTAAGTTACTGCTCGAACAGCCAGGTCTTGAGCTGCTTCCTGAAGGAGAGATGGTCCTGGGTTCGCCGAAGGTGAGTGGGGAGGGAGTTCCAGGTCTTGGCTGCCAGGTAGGAGAAGGATCTTCCTCCGGCGGTGGTTCTGCGGATGCGTGGTACGGTGGCGAGGGCGTGGCTGGTTGATCGTAGCTGGCGTGTGGGCGTGTAGAAGGTCATGCGGTCGTTGAGGTACTTTGGGCCCAGGTCGTGGAGGGCCTTGTGTGCGTGGGTGAGGAGTCTGAACGTTATTCTCTTGCTGACGGGGAGCCAGTGCAGGTCTTTCAGGTGTCCGGTGATGTGGCTGTGTCGGGGGATGTCCAGGATGAGTCGTGCGGAGGCGTTCTGGATGCGCTGGAGTCTTTTTGAAGTTTGGCTGTGGTTCCGGCGTAGAGGGTGTTCCCATAGTCCAGTCGGCTGGTGACGAGTGCCTGGGTGACGGTCTTCCTGGTTTCAGTGGGGATCCATCTGAAGATCTTGCGGAGCATGCGCAGGGTGTTGAAGCATGAAGATGAGACGGCGTTGACTTGTCTGGTCATCGACAGGGAGGAGTCCAGGATGAAGCCCAGGTTGCGTGCGTGGTCCGTTGGCTTGGGCGCGGTGCCCAGGGCCGGGGGCCACCAGGAGTCGTCCCAGGCGGAGGGTGATGAGCCCAGGATGAGGACTTCCGTCTTGTCTGAGTTCAGTTTAAGGCGGCTGTTCCTCATCCAGTCGGCGACGTCTCTCATCCCGTCGTGTAGGTTGGCTCTGGCGGTGGTGGGGTCGTTGGTGAGGGAGAGGATCAGCTGGGTGTCGTCGGCGTAGGAGATGATGTTGAGGTTGTGTCGGCGTGCGATGGCTGCGAGGGGGCTCATGTAGACGTTGAAGAGGGTTGGGCTGAGTGAGGATCCCTGTGGAACGCCGCAGATGACTTCGGTGGCTTCGGATCTGAACGGGGGAGGCGGACTCTCTGGGTTCTTCCGGCGAGGAACGAGATGATCCATTCCAGTGCTTTCTCTCGGATTCCGATGTTGCTGAGGCGCTTCACTAGGGTGCGGTGGCAGACGGTGTCGAACGCCGCGGAGAGGTCCAAGAGGATGAGGGCAGCTGTTTCCCCGTTGTCGGTTAGGGTTCTGATGTCGTCGGTGGCTGCGATAAGGGCGGTCTCGGTGCTGTGGTTGGCCCGAAACCCGGACTGCGAGGGGTCGAGGGATCCATTCGTCTCGAGGAAGGCGGCAAGCTGTCTGTTGACGG
This sequence comes from Calotriton arnoldi, assembly GCA_963921515.1. Classification (NCBI taxonomy): domain Eukaryota; kingdom Metazoa; phylum Chordata; class Amphibia; order Caudata; family Salamandridae; genus Calotriton; species Calotriton arnoldi. The sequence goes on along the minus strand of CAWUFW010017723.1, from coordinate 94,739 downwards.
TCTTCTCGATGACTTTGGCCGGAAACGGAAGGAGCGAGATGGGACGGTAGTTCTTAAGGTCGGTGGGGTCCGCCGTTGGTTTCTTCAGGAGGGCGGTAAGCTCGGCGTGCTTCCAGCTCTCCGGGAAGGTGGCGGTGTGGAAGGAGGAGTTGATGATGTCCCGGAGATGGGGTGCGATGGTGGCGTCGGCTTTGTTGAAGACGTGGTGTGGGCAGGGGTCGGTTGGTGATCCGGAGTGGATGGAGTTCATCGTGCGGGTGGTGTCTTCGGTGCTGATCGGGGTCCAGTTGCAGAGGGTGGTGGTGGCGGGCGTTGGTTCGGCGGTAGGGTGCGTTGTTTGTGCGTCGAAGCTGTTATGTATGTCGGTGATCTTGCGGTGGAAGAACGCGGAGAGTGAGTTGCAGAGGTCTTGCGAGGGGGTGATGTCGTTGTTTCCGGCGCTGGGGTTGGAGAGCTCTTTGACGATGCTGAAAAGTTCCTTGCTGTCATGGGCGTTGTTGTCCAGTCGTTCTTTGAGTGCCGACTTCTTGGTGGCACGGATCAGCTGGTGGTGTTTGCGGGTGGCGTGCTTGAGGGCGGTCCTGTTGTCTGTGGTCTGGTCGAGTCGCCAGGTTTTCTCGAGAGTGCGGCAGTTCTTCTTGGATTCCTTGAGTTCGTTGGTGAACCAAGGGGTTTTCTTGCTTCCGGGTCTGCTGGGAGGGTTTTTAGTGGTGCGAGGTCGTCGGCGCAGGCGGTCAGCCACTTGGCGAGGTTGCTGGCTGCTTCGTTTGGGTCCGTTGTGTTGGTGGGTGTGTTCTGGCTGAGGGAGGCGGTGAGCTGCTCGGCGGTGATCTTGCTCCAGCTCCGGCGGGGAGCCTGTTGCGGGTGGTGGTGGGTCGTAGTCTTTCTGAAGCTGAAGTGGACGCAGCTGTGGTCGGTCCAGTGGAGTCCGGTGGCGTGGCTGAAGGAGATGTGCTTGCTGGACGAGAAGACGGGGTCAAGCGTTTGGCCGGCGTAGTGGGTGGGCGTGTTCACCAGTTGCTTGAGTCCGAGGTTGGCGAGGTTGTCCAGCAGGGCGGTGGTGTTTCTGTCGTTGTTGTTCTCCAGGTGGAAGTTGAGGTCCCCTAGGAGGATGTAGTCGGCGGAGGGCATGGCGTGCGGGCTGATGAAGTCTGCGATGTCTTCGCTGAATAGTGTGCGTGGTCCCGGGGTCTGTAGATGAGGGTGCCTCGGAGGGTGGTCTTGGGGTCAGTGTGTATCTGGAAGTGTAGGTGTTCGGCGGCGGTGAAGGTCTCGTCGGAGTTAGTCGAGATGCGGATGGTGTTCTTGTGTACGATGGCGATGCCTCCTCCCGTCTGGTTGACGCGGTCCCTCCGGGTGATCTTGTATCCGTCCGGGATGGCTATGGCGATGTCGGGCGCTGAGGAGGCGTTCATCCAGGTTTCGGTGAGGAAGGCGATGTCCGGTGCTGTTGCGTCGAGCAGGTCCCAGAGTTCCACGGCGTGCCTGTGGACGGAGCGGGTGTTCAGCAGGATGCATTTCAGGTGGTTGCTGCTGGTGCTCGACTTGGCGGAGGTGGTGCACGTCCGGGGGCAGGTGAATCGGCAGGTTTGGCAGGTGAAGGGTCCGTGGGTGCGTCTCGGTGAGGCTCGGTAGCAGGCAGGGTTCCGGCCGGCATTGAGTGCGGTGAGTGTGGCGGCGTCGTAGGTCCGTCGAGTGGTGATGCATCGGTGGGATCCAGGGGTTCTGGCGCTGGGCGCGGTCCAGTCGCGGACGGGCGCAGACGGGCTTGCCTTAGGCGCGCCTTCGGCGCGCCAGCGCGCGGCCGCGCAGCGGCCGCCATTTATGGGGAGGTGGGAGGGAGGAGCAGCTGGGAGGCGGGAGGCAGGGGCAGCGAATGGGCGGTCAGGGGGCGGGGCCGCAGGGGACGCAGCGGCGGGAATGGCGAGAGGCAGCGGGGGCACAGAAAGGAAAAAGGGGAGAAAGCAGACAAAATCACGGGCACAGCGACAATGGGGCAGCGAGGGGCACAAAAAGGAAAACAGGGGAGAGAGCAGACAAAATCACGGGCACAGCGACAATGGGGCAGCGAGGGGCACAAAAAGGAAAACAGGGGAGAAAGCAGACAAAATCACGGGCACAGCGACAATGGGGCAGCGAGGGGCACAAAAAGGAAAACAGGGGAGAGAGCAGACAAAATCACGGGCACAGCGACAATGGGGCAGCGAGGGGCACAAAAAGGAAAACAGGGGAGAGAGCAGACAAAATCACGGGCACAGCGACAATGGGGCAGCGAGGGGCACAAAAAGGAAAACAGGGGAGAGAGCAGACAAAATCACGGGCACAGCGACAATGGGGCAGCGAGGGGCACAAAAAGGAAAACAGGGGAGAGAGCAGACAAAATCACGGGCACAGCGACAATGGGGCAGCGAGGGGCACAAAAAGGAAAACAGGGGAGAGAGCAGACAAAATCACGGGCACAGCGACAATGGGGAAGCGAGGGGCACAAAAAGGAAAACAGGGGAGAGAGCAGACAAAATCACGGGCACAGCGACAATGGGGCAGCGAGGGGCACAAAAAGGAAAACAGGGGAGAAAGCAGACAAAATCACGGGCACAGCGACAATGGGGCAGCGAGGGGCACAAAAAGGAAAACAGGGGAGAAAGCAGACAAAATCACGGGCACAGCGACAATGGGGCAGCGAGGGGCACAAAAAGGAAAACAGGGGAGAGAGCAGACAAAATCACGGGCACAGCGACAATGGGGCAGCGAGGGGCACAAAAAGGAAAAGGGGAGAGAGCAGACAAAATCACGGGCACAGCGACAATGGGGCAGCGAGGGGCACAAAAAGGAAAACAGGGGAGAAAGCAGACAAAATCACGGGCACAGCGACAATGGGGCAGCGAGGGGCACAAAAAGGAAAACAGGGGAGAGAGCAACAAAATCACAGGCACAGCGACAATGGGGCAGCGAGGGGCACAAAAAGGAAAAGGGGAGACAAGCAGAAAAAAACGGGCACCGGGGCCACAAGCGGAGGGCGATCTTACCTGCAGAAGCAGCGGGCAGACAACACAGGTGGAGCTGTGTGGTGGGGGAGCGACCTACCTGGCAAGGTCAAGGGTCGCTCTCCTCACCGCGCAGCGGCCGCCATTTATGGGGAGGTGGGAGGGAGGAGCAGCTGGGAGGCGGGAGGCAGGGGCAGCGAATGGGCGGTCAGGGGGGCGGGGCCGCAGGGGACGCAGCGGCGGGAATGGCGAGAGGCAGCGGGGGCACAGAAAGGAAAACAGGGGAGAAAGCAGACAAAATCACGGGCACAGCGACAATGGGGCAGTGAGGGGCACAAAAAGGAAAACAGGGGAGAAAGCAGGCAAAATCACGGGCACAGCGACAATGGGGCAGCGAGGGGCACAAAAAGGAAATCTGTGAGCTAGGTGTTCCTGCTGTAGGGTGCTGAGCTAATAATTCTCCTACAACATGTGTATTGTCAAAATTCAATACCACACAATCCCCCTCAATACATTTCTCAGAGGTGCCTACCCAGGATATTCTTCTTGCCATGATTAAGTGATCATATATAGACGGTGGGAGTCTCACAGTCTTGGTCAACCAATGCCGTGACTTGTCCATCAGTTGAGTAGTTGTTTCTTGTTGTTCTATTGTAAGAGATGGGACATTTACCAGTACCAACACGTAGGGACATGCAGCTGGTGGTAGGTTTAAAATTTCTGAATTAGCATGCCCCACTTTATTCACTTTCCTTGTATTATGCCTATTGGAGAAGAGGCTATCCTTGACAGGAGACAGTACCCTCTCCCTTAATGATCCCCTCATGTGAACCTTCTCCGCCCCCAGATAGCCTATTTCCCTCTTCTCCACCCGCACCATGCTCTCGGCTATTGAGGTAGAGACATGTCTGGAATTTTGGCCAGTTAGTTATCACCCCTGTTGGATGCAAAATATTGCTATGCGCAGAGCTAATTGATGGAACTGGGGTTTTATCTATATTTGTGCCTGGCCCTTCCTTCGCTGCATTATCATTCACCAAGGTTTTTAGCATTCTTTCAATTGCGGTTAAGCGTAACAGAATGTATTGTAACAGGACTGTTAATTACTCCCCCATGATGTCCTCCAGTGGTCGCTGCATCGTTGAGACTAACCCATTTGAATGTTCTGTAGACTCTGTAATAGTTAAGCTTGGAGTCGACTTCCTTGGTTTTTTCGCTTTCTTGGGTGTTCTAAGTTTTTGGGGCTCTCTTTTCCTCTTTGGTTGCGGCTTTACCTTTGATGTAACAGGGGGATCTGCGCTGTGACATGGTGGTGCCGGTGCAACCGTTGCTAATTGTTCTGAATGTTCTACTCCAGAAACCAAAGAAACAAAAGGGGGGAGTAAAGAGGTACTGCTTGACAAGAGCAGTGGAGGTGGCTACGCCCTCCTTCAGTCTATAGATACTAAACACAAAGATCCACCAGCGGAGCCGCGGGGAGGCCAGACACGGCGGGGCAGTGTCCCAGGAGCAGTTGCAACTACAGGCACCCCTCCCACCCGTTACAGGCTCATGGAGCATTCTTACATTTAAGATCAAATAACGATGACAGATACCTATTTAGGTATCGTATAAGTGCAGTGAAAATTCACATGCACTGTATATTTATTTGCACGAACACATTTTCATAAAAAGATTAGAGAATCACGCACCACATTGATAAGTGAGTGTAGAAGGGATCCTTTTGGTCCTGATGAAGAAGCCAGGGGAAGGCTTCGAAACATGTTGACTGACATAGGAGGCACAGCTCATTGAGGCAATACACCTCCTTCCCCATATTTTAATAATACCAGCTCAAAGGTATATTAAAGTTTTTGTGACCAACGAGCCAGGTATCTTTTAACCTCACCTTTCCATTCACTCCTGACCCTTCCACTCACACTCCTACACAACACATAGTTGTCTTACAACAACAGTGCTCCCGCGTAACCGTAGGCCGTAGCACGCCCCGTCCCGTAGAGGGGCGGGAAGACCCCTATGATGAAGCATGACACCAAGGCCCCTTTTGGTGTGTGAGGGGTATTTAAACAAACTGTGTGTTTTTCCCACCACTGTAGGAAACATACTTAATCTGGGAGGACATGGCTACTCCAGAAACCCCAGCCCCTAAGTCCCTATTTATCACTACATCATTCTGGCCTTCCACAGGCTCTGTTATTCTGTCCCCCATACCCCCAGCGACAATCTTTTTTCAGTCAATGCAATTTGATTTTCAGTAGCTGTAGTGGCTTTCAATAGGAAAGAGTCTAACGTTGAAATAGGGCCCCCCTCTAGCATTGCTGTAGTTGCCTTTTTCTTCCCTATTCCAACTTCCAAGGTTCTCTTATTCCAGATGTTCGAGGGGGGCCCAGCCCAGCCTCTTCCAGCCTCTTCCAGGTGATGACAGGCATGGACGGGCCCGCTTTTGGCCCGGGCATGACCCCGCATGCGTCCCGCACCGGGGGACTCCTGACGCCTTTTACAGTCGTGTGCTGGCGTGGTGAGCGGCGGGCGAGCGAGTGCTCAAGATGATGTCCCCAGTAACGTTGGTGGCTACACAGCCGCGGGACTCCTAATGCCTTTTACAGGCGTGTGCTGGCGCAGTGAGTGGCGGGTGAGCGAGTCCTCAAGATGCTGTCCCCAATAACGTTGGCGGCTATGCTGTAGTCTCCAATTTTCTTAAAACTCTGTTTTGACGGAAGCACGTTGTTGTTTTATACGTCGCTGGGCTCCGTGCTAATAAGACTACTTTTAAAAAGAGGGGATGCCATGGTCTGGCACACACGTACTTCTAGACCCCTCATCAGCCAGGCTAGCTTGAATCCAGCTGCACAGTGAGCCCAGGACCCACTTATGGTGAGAAAGCAAAAGACGCACAGGTGATGGACAGAATGCAGAGCAAATCAAACATTCTCCCCCAGTCAATAGATATGGGTTAAATCCATCGTTTTTTTGCTCACCATGTCACCCCAGTTTAGACCCAGCCCTAAAAATGACCATTCAAAGCAAAATTCTTGATGTTTTCTTGGTGCACTTTTGGCCATTTTGTGTGTCAGGTGGTAGACCCACCCACAGAAGTGGGGTAACATTTTTAATGGGAGAAGCATGAAAATATTGCGTGGTATAACTTTTGTCCCAAAAAATCTGGAAATCACACCTCCCTACAATCCATGGATATCTGGTTTTCCACAATTTATGGGATTGGTAGGTTTCTTTGGATGCAGGCAGATACCATGCCCACATACAGCAGGTGCCCACCATCACAAAAGTCTATCTTATCTAAACTTAATTTCCTCTCTACAGATGGTTGCATTTTTTGGGCCTCTTTTGTCCCATGCGTTGAGCCCATCACACACATGTGCAGTACTTTTTATTCGAATATGTGTGGAAAGTCAGAATGGTAGGACATTTAATATTGCATGTTGGATTTCTATCTATGTTTAGCTTTCAACTGTAAGTCAGTGTGCACAGTTTAAAAAAATGCATTCTGAATAATCTGGCATTATAGTTACATAGAATTTTAGGGCCAGATGCATCAAGCTATTTTGCGATCGCAAACAGTGCGATTCGGAAAAAACGGGCGTTTGCGATTGCAAAATAGCAATAAGCAATGCATCAAGCCAAATTGCAGAATTTCCCAGGTATTCGCAACTTTTTGCGATTACCTATTATGTGATTTCGAAAACTGCAAATCCTTATTTGCGAATCGCTATTTTGAAGTCGCCAAGTTATGCATGAAAAATCGCAAATTGCAAATAGGTAAGGAATCGCAATTTTGCAATCGCAAAAAAACACCAAATCAAACTAGGTTGTAACCAGGTGAAAACAATCAAATCGGGTGGGAAACATTTGGGAAAGTATTTAAGCAGGCCCAGAAGGCCTCAGAATGTTTCACAATAGCAGCGCTCTACGTCATGGCGAGGAGGATGAGGCTAAGAGCAGCAGCACAGAGGAGAAGGAGGATACAGGAGCGCATTTTCAGAGTGCGCGTTACTCTGTTGGGGCAGACAGAAGAGGAAATCTATGACAAGTATAGATTAAATGCAGCAATGATACATGATCTGATTGCAGAATTAGACCCACTACTGCAGTGTCAGACTCGCAGGACACATGCCATCCCCACCCATGTGCAGGCCCTGTGTTCCCTGCACCTCCTAGCATCAGGTAGCTTCCAGGGGGTAATAGCTGCAGCTGGAGGTGTATCCCAAAGTTCACTATCGCGTTTCTTTAACACGTTCCTGGACGCTATGTTGCTGAGGATGCACCACCACATAAGGTTCCCAAATACCCCACAGGAATTGCTTGAAACTAAAATGGACTTTTACCAGTTAGCCAACATCCCCCATGTAATTGGTTGCATAGATGGGACACATGTAGCTATATGGCCCCCCTCAGTGAATAAGTACATTTTCAGGAATAGGAAGTGTTATCATTCACTGAACATACAAGTGATATGCAATGCTAAGAACATCATCACAGACATAGTGGCAAGATACCCAGGGAGTACGCATGATTCCTACATCTTCAGGCACAGCGGCAAACATACACGTCTCCTTGGGGGTGAATTTGGTGAAGGATTCCTGCTTGGTAAACACATGTCACTCTCTTATGCAGATAATCATTTCAGTGTGAGACATAGCAGTGACTAATATATTGGCTGTTTCTCCATAGGTGACAGCGCATATGCTGTGCGCCCATTCATCTTAACACCATACCTGAATCCAAGTACACCAAGTGAACAACGGTTTAATGCAGCACACAGGACAATGCGCAATGTGATTGAGAGGACCTTTGGACTGCTGAAAAGTCGATTTTGCTGCATACATAAAACAGGCGGCGCATTGCATTACAGGCCAGACACCTGCTGTAAAATAGTCGCCACTTGAACTATAGGATAGTGAACCCGACGAGGACGAGGAGACATAACAACCACAACAGGCAGGAAGTGCATCGAGGGCAGCTGAAGGAAGACAGCGACGTGCAGAAATTACACGGAATTATTTTTGAGGTGGGTATTTATCAAACCCAACACAACATTGTTACTTTGACAACTAGATTTATTAAACCCCAAATAAAACAGTAGTGTTATTGCACACATGCGAGGCCTAAAAATTATGATGGGTAAACATAAATGTTTGTCATGGTACTTTACATCAGTCCAGACAAATATAGTTTCTGGTTGCTTCACCAAAAACGAATCCTGGGGACATGTCCACACTATTTCCTGCATCCTCGCACTCCCATTGCCCGTTCTGGGTGCTCAGACACATCCCTTCGAGAGCTCTCTGATGCTGGCGTATTATGTGTGCCTCGCTTCCTGCTTTCCGTCACTGGTGCCAAGCTGCTACTGCGGCTGGAGGCATCCTCACTATCCCCCCCACCCATGACACTACTGGCAGCTACAGAATTGGTTTGCATCTGCTCCACAGCATTTGTGACTTGGATCAGTCCCCTGGCGACATCTCCCCAGCAATGGCTCATTTCCAACTGCATGCTTATTGCATGTCGGGATAGTTGTGCAGTTGTTGTGCTAAGCCGGTTGATGGCCCTAGTGTACCCATCCAAGCGTCCAAGAAATTGGTGGTGTCTTTTGCGATGGGACACCTAATCATCTTTCAACACTTTGCATAGGTCCCTGAGTGCAACAGTCATCTCACCAAATTGTTCATTGCTTTCCCTGCGACCTTCCTGCATAGCTGTTGTGAGATACTTGATACTGTCACTCATCTCCCCCATGTTGCTTGTAAGAGTGGAAAGGTTTGCCTGCATTAACTGCATGTGTTTTACTTGCAGGCGCTGTACCTTTAACATGGCATTCTCTAGACCAGCGCAGGATGTGGAACTCTCGCCTTCGTCAGCTCTCATCATTGCAGCTGCCCTGCGTCTCCTGATTCTCATGTTCCTACGTTGCAGCTGTACGCGTGATCTTGCTGTGGGTGGATTCACAGGCTGTGCTGTTGTAGACTCAGGTTGTCCCTCATCTCCTGTTTCAAGTGCAGGCAATAGGGCCACTGTGATCCTGCGTCTTTTTGGAGCTGGTGCTGTGGGTGCTGGTGAGACTGCTATGTCTTCTCCTGACCGAGACTCACTCTCTGGGGGTGCATGTCCTTCACTGTCCTCTGACTCCTGCTCACGTGCATCTGTGAAATTGAACAGTGCATAACTAGTTAGCATATTTGGACATATTTTCACTTTTGTCATTGTATTGTTAAATAAAGTTTTTTTGACACACGCAGTGTGTGGAGACTGACTTGCCTGTCACAATTGAAACTATTCTGTTTTGCTACCCACCAGCCTTCCATTGTGGATTTGCTGACTGCAATTCCCATAATGCATTTGTGTGTTACAAGTAAAACATGGTCTGGAATACTATGTTCTACACTAAGCCAGATCAGACTTACGCAGTTTGTTTGTTAAAACTAAAATTTGGATGTTGATTTGCATGCATCTTACCTTGGTAGGTACTGGGTGGTGCTGAGGAATCTATTGTAGTCACTCCAACAACTGCCTCCGGCTGCAGGGTGGACTCCACAAGGTCCTCCATGGCTATGGGTGATGTTTGGGTGGATGGCCCGCCTCCTGTATTTTTGGCTTCAGCAAGCCTTTCTGCAACCCTTTCTTTGGCACGACTCCGCAGGTCATACCACCTTTTGCACAAATCCGAAAGGCTGCGCTGAGAATCTCCCACTCCATTTATTTTTCTTTGCATTCCCAGTCACAATTTTTGTTTTTCAGACTCTGGGACCTGCAGTGACTGTTTCCCAAACAGTTTTTCATGGCTCCTCACCACTTCTTCTATCAGTATCTCCAACTCCTTTTCACTAAATTTAATTTTCCTTTTGCGCTCCTTCTGTGGTGTTTCTGAAGCCATGCTGGTAACTGCACCGGTTGTAAAGTTCCAAAGTTTTCAAAAATGATGTTCTCCCACAGTCTGCTTCCTCCTCCTCACTCTCAGCACACAGGTGAACAGCATGGGCGTGGTCACTTTCTGATTCTGACGTCATCATGCTGAATGGTATTATGGGAATCGCTATCTGCGACTCGCTAATAGCGTATTCGCAAAAATTGCGAGTCGGTATTTCAGAATCGCAAATAGCAATTGCGAATATTACCGACTCGCAAAAAAATGTCGAGTTTTTGAATGCATTCCAATTTGTGATACGCAAATTGCGATTCAGTAAAATTTGCAATTTGGGAAACGCAAATCGCAATGTTGATGCATATACCCCTTAGAGTGGTAAATATAACAACTATCCGTAAGCTCAGATTCTTGGGTGCATTTAAAAATGGAATTGCTTCATTTTATAATCAAAGTACCCATTTTTAGTCAAGTGTTTTTTTCTCTATGAAGTGATGAATGATATATAAGGCAAAATTATGGTAAGCCCCAGCTTGGTTGATGGCTCGGGGATATTTGAACAACTGACAAAACTACTTACACCTGCAACTGGAAGTGTCCGATGGATGTAATAGTATGGCACTATTGTAAATTAGCCTCTAGTGCAAAAACTTACAAATGAAAAGATTGTCATCTATTTCTCTTTTTTGCTACACCCTGCCACTATTTTCTCCAATTATTAGTTTCTTTGGAGAATCTTGATCAGTCTATGCAAATGACCCCTTGCTGAATTCAGAATTGTACCTAGGTTTCAGAAATGTATGGCTTTATGAAATCACCCATGCGTTTAACACCTCTTTTTTACGCAAATTGCAAGTAGATAGGATTTACTTCAACATGAAATATTGGCCACCACTTGAAAAATTGCAAAAACTGTGGTGAAATTTCTTTTTTTTTTCCCACTCTGCTTGTTTCTGAAGCTAGGTAGATGCAATTTAAGGACAGCAAACATACTAATGATGCCATATTTAGAAAGAAGCATGCACTTGGACAAACTTTTATCCCATTTTTTGTAAAAAAAAAAAACACATTTTGTCTTGTCAAATCTATTTTTACAGGCCTCTCTAGGGTAAATCCCAAACACTGGGTACCTTTGCAATCACCATCCTGTGGGAGAAAGAGTGACACAATGTTGGGAATAGATAACTTTAGCAGAAAAAAAGTTATGAAGTCTTAACATTAATATTTGAAAAAGGCTCCGCATTGGAGCTGAACCATCCGTCATTCAATGTACCTCTGTGGTGTGGAGAGAAGCCTTGCCTTCCTTACTACACATTAAAGAAGCCAGAAAGTACACGTCTGTCTATCACAGCACCAGAAGTTACAGTCACGCTGTGTAGCAGAAGTTATTTCACATGGTATCAGCTCAGTATTGGTGTGAGAACACAAGGCTCAATGAAGTTGAAAAAGACCATTTGATTAAGGGAAGGGCTTTTGTACTGAATAATGAGTCACCAGAAACATTAGTGCCACCTTTCATTTTAGCGACAACATTCAGATTAGTTTCTAGATGACAACTCTTGGTCATCAACACTGGTAAGAGTCTTCATCAATGGCATGGTTCCAAGCAAGATAAGGTGAGGCTCAGGTCCAGACATCCATGACTGGGTGGCTTTAAACCTGAATCTTTTCCAATCTGTGGCTGGAAGTGTGGTAACCAAGCCTTCCCTTTCATGCCTAGATGTGTATCTGCTTCCCAGATGAATATTGGCCTTGTCTTCATGATTTTGGTGCTAATGTAACAGTGGATAAGCACCTTACTGCCCTTGGTATCTGTCTCATCTTGGGGACAGGCTCCTTTCCTCACCCTTCTGCTTGTCTTCAGATAGGAGATAAATATCTGCACATTACAATGTTCTTCACATTTGCTCCTTGGGTATGCCACCCTGTGCTTTGGATAGAGTTCCAATGTTGCACTTCTATTAAGGAAGCACATAAGAAGCTATGGGGATTGTGGCAAAATAGGAAATTTTAATTTGTGTTGGGGTGAAATCCCATCTCACCCTTTGGTAAGTCAGATGGCAGGTTTAAACTCAAGAAACACCTCAGCAATGGCTGTATCAGAGTAAGGGAGTCAAGCACAACGATGAGCAAAGGTCCTGCTTATCATTCAGTGGGAGCAAATTATGCACTGACTTTTTTGCAAACTGCTCAGTATGATTTTTAAACAATTCATACAAATTAGTTGCATCAAAAATTGAAAATTCACAGGAGGTCACATAATTTTCTGCACCATTATAATTAATGAGGGAGGACACAAATTTGTAACCTCCTGTGAATGGCTGTAGACAGGGATGGAGACGTACAGTTGTATGACATTACAACAAACGTCTTTACCACACATGCCTTATTGTGCAATGCATTTACCACACATTCCTTTACCACGCACGTCTTTACCATGCATATACCTTTACCAATAGTAAGTATATATCTGGTAAGTGAGACACCTATTAAAGATATATTTATGGGATTTACTGACCTGCTGTGTAGCCTGAACTTTGAACAGCACATTACGTCTTCTGCCCATATGAAAGGCCATATGTTGGACCAGGTGTGGACTACCAATCTTTCTATGGCAATCTTATGGTCATGCCCTGTGTCTGGTCAGATCATTTTTTATTCAAGTTTACTCTCACTGATTTGCCTCTTCCTCAACCCCTGGTTATCACAGGGACATTAGCTAGGAGCTGAACCCAGACCAATATAGACTCCTTCTGTAATTCATTGGCTATGACCCTACCCAATATACACGTCGACATCAATCAGCAAGAGGGAAATATTACAGGCTGGTTAACAGAGGCAAGAAATATACATGCCCCCCTTTGAAAAGTCAGATTGGCTAGTCACCATGATGTCCCGAAATAGTTTTCTAAAGATTTAAAACTTGCGAAACTGGCAATTCATTGGACTGAACACAGTTGACGAAGGAATTATTTGCCTGAAAGAAAGGAAGCCTACCGGGCTCAGCTCAAACAATGCAAAAATGTTACTATATAAGCTTAATCTGCTTTTATCTCCGGAAAAATTATAAACTCAATCAATAAGTCAGAGGATATTTTTGGAATTGTATCTGAACTATCAAATTCAGATAGAGTGATGGTAACAATTCCTCCTACCCGATACTTCTGTGATGCCCTTAATTCATTCTTCATTGATAAGATCAAAACAATTAAATACAGCATTCCTCTAAGTCCCTCTCTTGAAAAGCCCTCTTCATTGATAGGAACCCAAATACACTGTGTCTGTGCTACCTGAGATTAGCAAGGTACAACTCATGGACTTACTGACAAAAGTGTCATCAGGTGGCCCTTTTACACTTGTCCTCCGAAAGTGCTAAAAGAAGTTTTCTGCCTCCTCCCTGATCACGCCTTATCCTTACTTAATGACTCTCTAAGCCAAGGCCTGGTTCCTAGATGTTGTAAGGATGCAACAGTGGTTGTGCTATTAAAAAAAGCAGGCAATGAACCATATATCCTGAAGAACTATTGCGCTGTCTCTTTGCTTCCCTACATAGCAAAAGGTTTAGAAGCACACGTTGCTAGCTGTTTCTGCTCTTTCCTCGAGGAAACCCACTTCCTTGACCCTCATCGAGTGGGTTTTCGGCCTGCCCATTCAATCGAAGCTGTGACCCTCTCCATGATAGATGATATGAGGTAAGAAGCTGACAGAGGCACCACCAAGGTGCTGGTGCTGTGGTGCTCCTTGATCTCTCTGCAGCATTCAACACAGTCGATCATGAGCTTCCGGTGGATCGTGTCAGAGCCGCAGGCTTACGGGGCACGGCACTTGACTGGTTCGTCACCTTTCTAAAGGACCGCCGTCAGTTGGTCTGCTTATCTCCCTTCAGCTCTCCCATGGATCAACTTACCTGTGGCGCACCCCAGGGGTCTTCTTTGTACCCCAACCTTTTTAATTTGTACATACGCCCCCTGGTGCATTCTCTGAGAAAAGTGAAGGTGAGAATCTTCAATTATGCAGATGATATACAACTACTTTTTGCTATCGATAACTCACAAGTCTCCAAAATGTTCTTTCAAAATATGATGCTATTAATTGGCAAATGGATGAATAGTAATCAACTCAAATCAAACTCCGATAGGATGGAGACTGTCTTAACTAGTGGCACGCATGACCTATGGAACTCCACTTTCTGGCCAACGGCTATGGGCACTCCCCACGCCCAAGAACTCAGTTAAGAGTCTTGGAGTTCTGGTTGACAACATTTTTTCCATGAAGCCGCAAGTAGGGACAGTCATTTCTTCCTGCTTCTTGCAGCTTTAGAAAATCAGAAAAATTAGCAATTTCTTTATCCCGAAGCTCTCATCCAGGTTGTCCTCGCATTAGTCATCTCGTGGAAAGACTATGCAAATTTACTGTACTTAGGTCTCCTCGAAAGCCTCACTCGGAGACTACAATTAGTAGAAAATGAGCCAGCCAGACTAATCTACAGACAACCCCAGGAAGCGCCACATCACCCCCCTGATGAGGAAACTGCACTGACTGCCACCAAAACAGTGAACAGTTTTTAAAACTGGATGCATTACTTTTATGTCTGTTTATGATATACATACCCACTCATAACCTGAGGTCTACTCATCTGAATCTTCTCACTACTCCCTCCTTCAAGAAGTAGAGACTTGGTGGTTCCAGAATTTCTGTATTAGCCCCCCATATCTGGAACTCCCTTTCATTCAACAATCAAATGACTTCTTGTGACTCCAGGTTCCGTCACCTCTTGAAGACATGGCTCTTCATACAGGCATTTGAATGAAATAGTGAGTAGTAGGTTATGTTTCTGTACTTAGCACCAAGAAACCGACTGGTGTATGCGCGCTATAGATATATTGTCTACTGCTGGTCACCAGTAGGTAGTTATAGTTAGGACCTAGTTTCCATAGGAAAACAGTTTTTTGACTTTCCTTTATCTTTGGTGCCATTTGACAAATCTTCATAAACATTTCCAAAACAAGTATGCCAGTGGGTTTTATCCTGCATAGAACGATTTGGGGTGACCCATCAAGTGGGGGTCGAGGAAAGGGGGAGGGTTAAAAAAAGTGTGTTTCCTATGTTAATTCCCATAGATAATTTAGACAGGACTACAGCCCGAACCGCTGGACAGAATTAAACCAAATTTGGCAGAAAGCTAGCTCTTGGTCCAGAAAGCACCCTTTTTGTTACTTGGTGAAATCTGTTTAGTAGTTTTGGAGATATTAAAGAAAACACACATTTGTATATCTAGGATCGTGAAGCCTTCGAGAATACTTTGCAACAATCGTGAATACGCATGCCAACAGGAATGCTGAGATTGGCTGGCTGCAACCTGTGTAGAAAGTTGCAGCTGCCATTTTAAGTAACTGGACACGCTTCCCAGCGGCTGAAACTAAACATGAATGGAGGTTCAAGGGGTCAGGGTAGAGAAACCCTGACTCCATGGCTGTAATATAGGGGGATTTCAGAGGCCCCGTATGTGTATAATGCATTGAAAAACTGTTTCTTTTTCCCATGTGTGATATTCACGAATTCTTCGTGAAGTTACATGGGGGGCCGCACTAAGAGTCGTGAAGAATTCGTGAGTACGCCCAAAAAATCTACCACATTGGGCTTCTTTACTGGAGTGCAAGACAGGGTTAAGAAACACTGACCATTTAAAAGTGGGTAAAGAAAAGTAAAATATGAAAGGGATGCTTTGCTTTGCTATTTTCAACAGTATCACTGAGAACAAATTTGCAAAGGTTGCCATTAATGTTTGCTTTGTATGAGAGTGGTGTGCAAAGCTTATGCTTAGTTTTTACACTCACACTGAGCCTACAGTCTAACTGAGAGTATAAAAAAAAACCTGATCAACGATCTGAGGGGTATATGTACAAGCCCCTATCAACACAGGAACGTCACATTTTAGGACGTTCCTGTGGGGACATGGGCTTCGCCTTATTTACAAGGCAGCGTTAAGCCACGTAACGTGGCTTAGCGCTGCAGTGTAAATAAGGCCTCCTTTCACGCTATGCTTAGCGTGAAAGGGGAGGGCAATGGGTGTTGCTGTGGGCGTTCCACCGCAACACCCTTTGATTCTGACGCTGCCTCCTATTTACAAGTGAGGCGTAAATAGGAGGCAGTGCCAGAATTAAGACCAGGGAAAACCTGGTCAACGAGGAGAAATGTTACATTTCTCCTCGTTGTTGCTCTTTTTCATGTGTGCTGCATTGTGCAGCACACATGAAAACAGCAAAAGGCCAATGATTGTTTATGTACAGGAAGGTCCCCCTTCCGGACATAAACAATCATTTAAAAAAAATGCTGTTTTGCCACTTCTGTGTGTGCTGCATTAAGCAACACACATAGAAGTTACAAAGCGGCATTTAAAGATTGTTTATGTGCAGGAAGGGGATCTTTCCTGCACATAAACAATCTTCCCCTGAATGCAGACACCCTTGCACTGTGGTGCAAGGGTGCCTGCGTTGGCTCTAGGCTGCTAAACGTAGCACCAGCGCAGGGGAAAACGCAGGGCTGCACCATATTCTTGTAAATATGGTGCAGCCCTGCATTTCAGAAGTGGCGGAGCGTGGCGTTAAGCCAAGGAGGCTAACGCCTCACTCCGCCACTTCTTTGTACATATGCCCCTGAATTTACAGCTATGTGATTTACAGTGTGGTTTTAAAATATGATTTTAAAGGTATGTGTATAGATGAAGTTAATTAAAGTGTGTATGATATATACAAAATTGTTGTGAGTGTATGGAAGAATCAGTGAGTTGGTGTTTGAGTGTTTTTGTGGGTTTATGAGGATGTGTGAGTGTCTGTGTGATGTGTGATTGAGTATGTGAGTGTACGTCCGGGTCTGATAGTAGGTGTGTGAGAAGTTCTTTAATCATGTGCTGTCCTGGAACTGTAGAGTGTGTGTGTGTTGTCTTACTGCATGATCGAGTTGGCATTAAAAACTCCTTGCTGAGCTTTAATTTTCTGTTTTACTATGTACTACTTATACCTTAGGCAGGGTGTAATTAAGTCCTACAGCAGGGTGGTATGTGCTTAGAGGATTAGACCTGCACTTTAAAGTTTCACTGACTCACATGTGTAGTTTGAGGCCCTAGGAATATGCAGTCTGTCACCCAGACAGAAGCTTGTAAATATTCAGGAACATACCCATACAGCACATATGTATGCAGCAGTAACAGAGGCAGTTGCATACACATTTATAAAACACAACAGTCAGTAATAGGGCAGTGTTGGAAAACGAGGCAGCATCTGTGAGGCCTGCACAAATAACATGACTACATTTGTCCTTCACTGGGAACCAAACACCCAATTGTAGCGCCTGACTCTCAGAGGGTAGCGTTGCAGAGCGGTCTGAGGCTTACTCAAGGGAGGTGGTGTGGGCTAGTAATCGCCATTTGCAGGTGCGCGGAAATAACACTCAATAATTGATTGTCCAGTCTGTACTTTGCTTTATAAAAGTAAGAGTACATTTATTAAACACACACACTACTCAATACTATGCACCAATTTACAAATATACATAAGCTGTTGGAATTACTTTGTGACATTGCATAACATCTCCACCCCTCCCGCAGAGGGGGTGGGGTCTAGTACCACTACTCCCATGTATGCACATCATCTTGCCCCCCAATGCAGTTAGTTGAACATAACCTGGAGCGAGGGCCTTGCGCACTGGCACCATCCCAGTGGCGACCCACCCCATTACCTCAACACGCATTAAAAATAGGTTCACCTGCCCTAGTGACACATAACCCTGACTGAGCATCTTATATTGACCATACAGTATGCACCCCTACATCTTCAGGGCTAACAGTCTGGGTTGTTCCTCACTTAAGCGCAGCAGCAAGAATACATGTTTAAGCATTACTTTAGAATGACAGTACTCATCACTTTTGTGGATCATTATAATGCATTGCAATTCAAGCCCCTAAAGGCATCACAGATGAAATCACAGGATTACGCATATACAGCCAGACACCCTAGCAGGAATGTCTGGCAACATAACCCCACTTTGCTTATGACATCACCTTACACAGGTTCTTCACATTACACATGTGACCATCAGTCCCTCTAAAAGAAATCACCATTAGTAAATGCATTTCTGGTGCAATTACACCTCTTCACCTCCAGGGGATGCCTTTCTCCAGACATCCCCAACTCAGCCCTTCACTCCGTTAGGCACTTCTCAATACACCCTCAGCTGTAGAACAAAAGTTCCAACCTAGAAGGTGTTAAATGCAAGCTGAGCCCTTGAGGGGTTATTCTATTCAAGTCCCCATGTGACTTGTGGAGGGACTCCTCTTCGTGCTGGGGGGAGAGACTGCGCTTCTCCAGCAGCTCCCCCCAGCACCTTGGCACATGTGTGGTGGTGACCCCGTCCTCCTGGGGCCACCACAGGTAGGGAAAATGCTGTTTTGCCCGTGCAGGCCGATCCTGGCCTGCAAGGCATTATGGGATTTGCTGCATATCATAGTAGCGGCTTCCCCGCTGCTTTGGGGAGAGCCGCGATCCTGCTGCCGGCGGCTTCGCCGCGTATCCCATTCTCGATGGGGGGCCCGGTCCCATTGGACCCCCAGGTGACTGTATGCGGCTCGGGGAGCCCACCCCCGGCCGCTCCTTCGATTTTCCGGGGCCCGGTCCCACCCGGGCCCCTTGCACCTCCGGTGGTCGTTCCGGGGGTCCCGGTTCCACCCGGGGCCCCTGCATGCCCATTCGGTGGAGGGCAGCCCAGGGAGCCCACCCCCGGCTGCCCCCGCCGGCTCCCCTCCCCGGCCAGCACTCTTCTGTGCGGCCGCGGGAGCCGGCTCCTGTCTTCGGGTCTGCCGCTCGGAATCCCGCGGGTCCTCCTGGACCTCGGGGGAGTGTGGCTGCACTCCCCCCGCCTTCTCCCGTACATCGGGGCCCGGGGATGGGGTCCCGGGCCCCCAGGGCCATCTTTACGGGGCGCGATGGCGCCCCACCGGCTTTGCTTCGGGGCCCGGGGATGGAGTCCCGGGACCCTCCTCCTCCTCACGGGGAGTGCGACGGCGCTCCCCGTCTGTTCTTCTTCAGCGGGGGATATCTTCACGGGGAGCGCGACGGCGCTCCCCGGCTTGGCTTCGGGGCCCGGGGATGGGGTCCCGGGCCCCTTGGGCTCATTTTCGCAGGGGGCGCGACAGCGCTCCCCCGGCTTTACTTCTTCGGGGCCCGGGGATGGGGTCCCGGGCCCCTGGGCACAACTACGCGGGGGCGCGACGGCGCTCCCCCAACTTTACTTCTTCGGGGCCCGGGGATGGGGTCCCGGGCCCCTGGGCACAACTTTGTGGGGGGCGTGACGGCGCTCCCCCGTCTCCATCTTCGGTGGGGGCCAGGGTGGGCTCCTGGTCCCCCTGCAGGGCACCTTCACGGGGGGAGCGCGACGGCGCCCCCCGGCTTTACTTCTCTTTGGGGGGCAGCCCCCGGAACCTGACCCACCCCGGGGGCATCTCTGAGACCGGCGGCGGAGCCCCACGTGCTTCGTCGTTGGTCTTCTTAGGGGTCAAAGGTCGCCTACCTTCCGGGGGCCATATCTCAGTCCCTGGGGTCCGATCTGCCCCATTTTCGCATCTTCTTGCTCCTGGTGGCGCCCCCCAGCCACTGGGAGCACTCTCCTTTGCCCTCCGGGTCTCTGAGAGGGGGAGATTCAGCAGGGATCTGTCTTCACTGGCTCCCTGCGCCAGCCTTTCGCCTGGCTCTCCTCCTGGGCCTCTCTTCTCCCTGCGCAGAGGCCCCTGCTTCTGCGCACCGGTCCTGGGCTCTTCTTCTGGTGCTGTTAGGGCCCTGGGGGGCAGTCAGGGGGTTCCTCCTTCCAACTGCCCATTGCCAGGCTCCAGCACCTTCCGCCTCAGCAGACCACACCCCAGAGAGAGCTTCTCTTCCTGTGCAAGCACTTTTTAAAAGTTGAGTAGGGGGCTGGCAGGAAGTCTCTGTTGGTCCTATCAAACAGCGACACATCACTTCCCTGCCCCTGCTCCCTCCTTCTTGTCCAGCCTCTGGGCTGGTTCAAAATGGCATCGTCCAGGGTCTCTGGCCACATGGTCTCTGAAACAAGAGCCCTTCCCTCCTTGGTGCAGCCTGGTGCCTGGCACCAGTGATAGCTGCTGATGGATGGGCCTGTAGCCCCACCCATCTTCTCTTCGTGGAGAGGAGGCCTTAGCTTGTGGAAAAAAAGGTTATCAATCCAGCCAGCTGAGGTCAGCCCTCAGCCTGGCCCTGGTTATGACTGACTCAGAGAAATGTGACATTTCTGGATGACCCAAAAGCAGTACAAATATGACTTTGGACTCTGCAGAATACTTCTTCTCACACCCGTTACAGTGGACTTTAGTGCGTGTTTCGAATCTGTAGGCCTTAGGAAAGTGACACTAGCCTATGGGCTCCACTTCCCGTAGGGGAATAATGAAGTGAAAAACACAGTCAAACACACTGACTTTCCCTGGCATGTTTCTTCCCAGTGTATAAAGCCTATTCCATGTCACCACCCAATTCTGCATAAGTCCTGCCACACCATTCACTTTGTAGCTGCTCCTGGACTACGCACGTCAGGAATCTCCCCTGCGCAGCCCCTACACGTGTGCACACGCATGTACACAGGTGTCTGCATGTAACCAGCCCGGTGCCCCGTACTCCAGCTGCTGCGCAGCGGCCTAGTCAAGCCAGGGGGACACCAGTAAAATCCACATGCAGTCTCTTTCATCATGAGTTCACTGTGGATGAGTCCCAATTTATGAGGCTCTCCCACAGTAAAAGCTCAACACATAGGTGCTCAAAAAGCGAAAAATCTGGGCGGCCCATAGCATCAGAACCACCTTCTAACAGGCAGTAAGTAATATATACAGCCACTTGTATACACATATAGACATTGTTCATTAGTTACTTTCACATCCAGTGACACACTTAGAGAGGGACTGAAATACTTATTTAGATATGTACCGAAGTAGTGAGACTCCTAATCACCCATGCAGACAAGTAGCACTAAAGATATGTGCTGGGCCTTCTACTGCAGAGCCTGTATGTGCAGTTTTACTGCTAGGTTGAGTTGACATTTAAATCTCCTTGCCAAGCTTTAAACTTTCCTTGTACTGCATATGTCACCCCTAAGGTAGGGTTATGTAAGCCATAGGGCTGGGTGCTATGTACTTAAGGGGCAAGACAATGTTTATGGTGTACAAGTAAAAAGCTGAAAACAGAAAAAAATGGAAAATGAAATGTTTTACTATAATGTGATATACTCTTCCAGCATAAGCAATGTTTCTGGAAATTTGTAAATGTAATACCAATTTATATGTTTGTTCTTTTTCATTTTCAACAGTGCTTTGAGTGGTACTTCTTTAAATGTTTCAACATACTCATTGTGCCACACATTTATGTCTAAGACGCACCTCTGGACAGGGTCTTGTCACATGAAGAGCACTTCACATGCTTTGCCACCACTTTCTTTTGCCTGGAGGGGATGGTGAAAACTCCCATGCAATTGATTGCCACTTTGCTGAGGGTTGCTCCTCCAAAGAACTGTGTTCAACAGCGTGTGGCAACTGATCTTCACTGCCACCAGATGCCATTTTTTGGAAATTAATTGAAAAGGCAGCAAACTTTAATTTAGAAAAGAAACAGTTAGAACTTTTTGCAGTCCAAACAAAAAGTGCCAATTCTTTGGAGTTCTGGTGAGTTCTTTGAGAACTGTTGCTGGACCTCAGATGGTAGAGGGTCTCCAGGAGCAATTGGTGTTACAGTTGAGGTAAACGGATCCCCTGCACTTCGCTGCCTCTGTGCTCTGGTCAACTCCTTAGAGTGGTACATCTTCAGATGATACAACATGCGCATTTTGCCACATGAATACTTCTTGGCCCTGGAGAGCATCTTCTTGCATATTGATCACTTTACATGGTTATCAACCACTTTCTTTTCGTCAGAGGGGATAGTAAAAACCATCCAAGCAATTGATAGCCGCTTTGCCGGGGTTCCTCCTCCAAAGAACTGTCTTAATCAAAGTGTGTCTCCTGATTGATCTTTACTGCCACCAGATGCCATTTTATGTGGAAATAATTTCCCAAAAATAAACCAAATCAATATTAAAATTGAAAAGAACAGGTGCTGAAATGTGAACCTCCAATCTCAGCACGGAAGTCTGAAGAAAAGAAAACTGGGAGGGGACTTCCTTTCTAGAATAATCAAAATTGTCCTGTCCAATGAAATCCCTTCCATAGTCATGTGATATTTACTACATTGTCGCAAACATGACGTAGTCGAGATTACGGGAAATAGAATAAAACAGAGTTCAACCATGAAATTCTTTACGAAAATCTCACTTTATATGTTATATTAGTTAACTACTCATCACAATTATTAATTACAATATGTGTATATATGTTTTTTACACTTTCTAAAAATCATGCAGATTTTGCGATTAACCGCGGTAGTGGAATATACATATTGCGACTGTTCGCGGCAAATTCACGAATGTAAAAAATTGTTTTTTTCAAGAAAAGCCTTCTGAGGATATCTGTTTCTTGATGCCAAAGAAAATGATGCCGTGTTCTTGAAGGCCCAACAAAATGAGGATATCTCCCTGAAACAACGAAGAACTTGCTTCATATTGTTTGGATAAAGTGCCATTGTTTTCTGGAGAGTAACCTTTTTGTAGTCTTGCTGTCTTCTGTATAGCAGGAATAATGTTATCACAGATTTCTGGATAAAGACACACGAGGAACAATAACATTGCCAAAATGCAGAGACGGTCATTGGAGACATTTCCTCGTGCACCATTATGTAGCTATACTGTAGAAAATGCACCTGGCATTTACCAAACGAGGCATAACTTACTAATTGACCAGTATAAACTACTCCAGCTGGGTAGACATTTTATGCAAAACTATGGACTCTTGTTGGATAAACAAGCAGGTGATGTTCCTTTCTGGTCCTGATGCTCATTTCACAGAAATTAAACCTCAACGGAAAGCACTCCTGTAAAGGAGAAATGATCCTAACTTCCTGGGCTTTGCAAAGGCAAACAAACAGTTTTTTCTTGGCAGTTCCACACTGAAAAACAATATGATATCCATTGTAAAGGCAAATGCATGATTCATCTATCAGAGCACAATCTGTAGTGACTGTGGCAAATGGGTTCTTTCTTGACCTCTCTTGGTGACAGCAGAGCCCATTCTTCTCTCTTTCAATGAGTAGAAATATGCAAAAGTCCAAAATCACCTGGAGGCATAGCCCGTTTGAGGGCGCCCTGCCCACCTTAGTAGTATGCAACTCAGACACCCATACACCCACTGACACACCAACTCACACACACAAAACAACTCACACACACAATTACACATCCATAAAGTACTCACACACCCAGTACCAACCCATAAAGCCACTCAACCACCCACTCACAGATGCATAGTCACTCACACGCCCACTCACAGACCCATACAGACACTCACACCAACAAAACAACTCACATACCCATTCACATACCAACTCACAGACCCACACAACCACTCACACACCCACTCTCCAAATTATACAGTCACTCACAACAGCAAAGGATTCTTCGCCATCGTCAAGGAGTTTGCCAAACCCCACATTGAGACCTCAGAAGTCCCACCCTTGCAAGACCAACAAACTCGACACCTACTTCCACCACAAGATCTTGCAGATCTACGACAGCTTTGACATACTTGACCCACCCATTACTCCCACCACCACCACACTCTTCACCTGCTTCGGAAGACCTGCAGATGGATCCCCACTGAGTCCAGGAAGACGTTCACCCACGCACTCATCAGCAGCAGACTCGACTACGGCAACACACTCTAGGCGGAAGCCACCCAGAAACTCTTCAGGAAACTTCAGGACGTGCAGAATGCTGCAGCAAGGCTCATCCTCAACATCCACAGCTACATCTCTGAACACCTACGAGAACTCCACTGGCTCCCAGTCAACAAAAGAGTCACCCTCAAGCTCCTCACACATGCCTACAAACCCCTCCAGGACGCCGGACCAGCATTCCTAAACCACCGCCTCTCATTACACCTAGCCACTACACACCTCAGCTCCGCCAAACTGGCCCTCACCACCGTCCCTCGGATCCGCAAGACCAGGACCGGAGGAAGATCCTTCTCCTACCTCGTCGCCAAATCCTGGAAAACCATGCCTCTCCACCTCAGGCTCTCCCCGTCTCTGACACAATTCAAGAAGGCTCTCAAGACCTGGCTCTTCGAATGAACTACAGCCCCCAGTCGGACCTGCAAACCCCGCACCCCCAGCGCCTTGAGACCCTCATAGGTGAGCAGCTGCGCTTAACAAGTACTGATTGATTGATTGACTCACATACACACTGTCAAAGGTTACAGGCTACAGTTAGGAAATAACATTAAAAAACCTTAGCAATTCACTAAAAAAAACAAAGGTTACAGGGACGTTATAGTTAGGCTCAGATTTCACTTGTACAAAACAAGTGAAATTCAGCAGTTATAGTTACCTGTGCTAACTATAACGTACGCCCTCACAAGGCACTGATTATGACCTCACATAATATATCACTCATGACATGGTCAGTGACATCACTCATGACATCAGTGATAAGGGACACTCAAAAATACCTTCCTGAGACAGCCTGTCTCTATAGGAGAACTAACCACGTTAAATGGTGCACCAAATACGAGGACATTTATTGTTTTAAAAAGAGGGTTGAAGACTGCATGTTTCACATAGACAAGCAGCTCAGTGTTTCAAGAATTCCATGCCATATGATGTGTCATATTAAATAAAACAAATAACACCACCCCCTGCCTTGCTGCTGCATTAAATGTAATCCCAGATGAGTATTTAGTAAGCAGAGGGTCTGACATGTCAAATGAGATAATTATCGCCTATGCGGACTTTCTGGGGAAATAACATTCGGATTTTAGTGCTAACCACAACAAAGTCTGCATGTCCCAGTGAATATCAAGCCCTTTCCGCTTGTTAAATCCCGGCTGGTTTCACCAGCTGAAGTTTAGAGAACGTTGCAAAGATTACCAGACCTGGCAATTACCTGGTGCGATATAACGTAGCACATGTAACAGTGATTGTTGCACAAACATCTGATCTCAATTTAATGGCCCACTTAGTTATAATTAGGCGTGGATCCATTCATGTCCCTGCTTCATTGGATTAAAGAGGCCCGTATGGTCCGAAACAACATATTTTATCCAAGACAAAATGAAAAAAAAGTGGAGGAGGGAGGGGGCAGCGGCGGCAGGATATATGACAAATGATGGCTTTCCTACAGTGAGTAAAGTCTAGTTTTGGGGAAATCAGTGTTAAAACAGCACCCCCGGTGCCCTTATGGCAATGTCTCGTCGTGACCCCTACCGAGATAGCCCTGCTACCAATCTGAATTACCCAAGGCAAGAGAAATGGCACCTTTCTGCAACGTTTGTTTGTTTCACAATATATTTCCATCTCTGGAGATTTCGCAAATAAATAGACTTTCTGGCAATTGCGTTTCCGGCCCTGATTCATACCAGGTGTCAGAGGGAGAGAGGCGGCGGCGGCAGCCAGTCTGCTGATAGCACGCGCACTCCTCTCAATTGTGAAAGTGACGGATGCCCGTCGGGGGCATAACTCGCCGCTGATTTGTTGGATACTGCACTCCGTGTCAGGAAAGTTACAAATATATCAGTTGATCAGCCCTGACTGGAAGAACCTGGGTTTCATCCAGCTCAGAAATCGGTATATGGCGTTTGAAAAGGGAACTGCTATCACACTTAGTGAAATATCTCAGTTGGCTTAAGCATACGCTGCGAGATCTCAATATAACGTCACCAGAAAACGAACACAGTGCTCCAGTTCTGGCGCTTTTATTCCTTTGTCTTATGCATTTAGATTTCTCATTGGTGTACCCCCAAAAAGCCATCACTCTCATCTAAAAAGTAATTAACTTTGACCTCAAGCACTTTTTACCCATCCTCACCTTGAACCCACCTCCCCAGACCACTTCAACGCAGGCGGCTCTCAACTGGTACAGGAGCACAATTTAAAGTATTAACAGGGCCGTTTCTACCATTAGGCAAGACTAGGCGGCCGCCTAGGGCGGCAAAAGGGGGAGGGCGGCAAAATCCAAGTTCTTTTATATCTAATGCACAAAGCTGCCAAGGTTTCAGATTGCCATGTGGGCTAGGTAATTAACGAAAGAGTGAAGAAAGATTAAGAAATGAAGGGGCGGTCTATGAAAGAATGGTTAACGCAGCAGAGGAGGCGGGGGCAGGGAGGTCAGGAGCGGGAGGGGTAACGCAGAGAAGGAGGAGATAAAGGGAAAGGGGGAGAATGATGGAGGAGGCAAAGATAGCAATAAAGGGTAAGGCAGCGTGCAGGAAGCCTCCGAAGAAGTGGTATGCCAGAGAGGTGAAGCTGCACACGAGACGACAGCGCGTGAGGCAGAGGGCGAGAATGGGTCCGGCGCGCCTGAAGAAGTAGGGGTTTGCATGAGAGGTGAAGCTGCACGAGACGGCGTCGGCGGTCTGCAGCGCGTGAGGCAGAGAGCGAGGCTGGAGTCCTGCGCACTCTGCGCGAGGCCAGGATCTGGCGCGAGGCTGGAGCCCTGGAGCGAGGGCGGTTGGGAGGAGGGCGCTAGATGGCCGCGTGGAGAGGACAAGGCTCGGGGACGTGCAGGAGGCACTGCGAGAGATGGCACAGCGGAGCGGGATAACGGGAGGGAAAGGAGGGCGGAGGAGCCAGCTGAGGTGTTGCGGTGATTCGGGCGAGAGAGAGGGGAGGGGGTGAAGAGGTCACAGGAACTGTAGGGGGCGGAGGGGGGGTAAAAGAGGCGTAAAAGACGGTTGGGGGCACACAGCCTATTTGTATGTATATGAGGCTAGCGCCGAGAGGGGCACTGGGGCAGGGGAGGCGCTGGAAGGGTGGGCAGAGAGGATCAGAGGAGGAGGGCTCAACGAAGGAGTCACGGAGAGGGACACACACCCGTGGGGGGCCACCCCTTTAATATAAATACTGAGGGAGAGTGGCTAGAGAGGAGGGAGAGCAAGAGAGGAGGCTGGAGAGAACGAGAGGGAAGGAGGTAGGGGCATACAGAGGAGGGGGAGGGGTGAAGGAGGCAGAGAGGCAGGACCTGGGAGAGGACAGGCCGTAGAAACATGGAGTAGGAAGAGCAGGGCAGTGTGGAAGACCTAGGGGCAGAGACCAGGGGAGGCGGGGGCTGAAGGTCTGTTGTGGATAGGACCGGCAGAGACATGTAGGCGGGTGGGAAGGAGGGTATGGGGCGTAGTGTGGCGGATGAAGGTTGCGGATGGGGTAGAAGGTAGGAGCAGTGGTGGCAAGGAGGAGGGCTGAAAGTTCAGGGGTAGAGTTCCGCCCCATTGAGCTAACCAACACAGTAGCTCTGTCTGTGAGGCTCGGCAGCACATCTGGCCATGATGCTGCACGGCTCATCCGTACAGCGGAGGACTCATCAGCACACCCGGCCATCAGGACAGTAGGGATTCCCATAAAACCCTCCCACATACCTGGACATACCTTGGGGCTCATCATCATATCAGGGCTTCATGAAGGACGTATCCATACAGCATAGGAAACCCAAGAGTCATCAGCACGCCCAGGTATGCAGTTAGACTCGTCAGTAGCACCGGTCGGGCTCTAAGAGGCATTAGTATAACAGTGGACTGAGTAAAACTCATCAGCACTTCCAAACTCATCAGCTGGTAAATCGGCTGCGCCACAAGATTAACCAGCACAGCAGGGACACTGCGCGATATATCAGCAGAGCAGCCTGTGCTCCAAGATTTTTTAACATTGTTAACACAACCCAGCCTTCCAGGAGGACTCATCAGCACATATGGAGTTTCAGCTAGGTCCTTCAGTGGCAGGATATCGGATGTTGGCATGCGGTGCTGACAATGCCATATTCATTGGCAGGCAGCAGGCCAGTGTGCGCCGTCAGTAGCATTAAGCCAGGTGGTTTGAGGCGGGTCGAGCCCATCACGGGAATCGCCAGTATTGGACCCTGATACTGCGGAGGGGCAAGGTGCGTTGCATTGCTCACTCTCGGCTTTGCAATCTAGGCACGCAGGTTATCGGTCCCGAGACCAAGCAGTGTGTGGCCTCCACCCTTATCCCTGCTGCCGTGCGGACCAGTTGCTTTGCCCCTTTGCCCCCTCACAGAGTTGGGGCAGCAGCACCTGCTCCAGTCCAGGCGCCCAAGGCAGGAGTCGATGAGCGGCTCAGCCAATCCCTGCAAGCGGTGCAATATAATCAGCTGCGGCCCTAGTCGCCACTACCCGGGGCTTCTCCCGTCTCATCTCCTATGTAGCGCATGGATGCACGCTGGGGGCCGCAGGCAGCAATATCATCAGCCCCCCCTCCGAATATCAGTTCTGGGGGTTGACGGCCTTGGTTGGGAGCCTCTACGGTCTCGCGGCCTTTGTTCCGATCGTAGTGTGGGACAGGCTCTGGCTGGCCCTCTCTGTTTGAGAAGCCTGAGATCTGCCCCTGAGCTGCACTGCACAGCAGCAGCAGCCCAAACCTTTTGAAGAACTGCTGCGGCAACCCGCCTATTGTTTCAGAAACAACTCTGACTGTGACGTCTATTAATTACTTTGTACCACTTTGTAGGCCGAGCTCTAGCAGCTGAGCCAGAGCCCCCGAGCCTGTCAAGAGGACCACACTGCCACTGCATCTGTAACTGGTGCATTATAGCAGCCCCCCCCCCCCGGCGCTTGACAGCTGAGGCACTATAAGGCGTGACATTGCATTTCAGTACGGTGATGCCGACCACCACACTGAAATGCGTTAGTCTAACGCCTGATGTGTGATTCTTGACAGGGCTGAATGCATTAATTCTTCTAGCCTGGATGACAGGAGGAGAGAGTGATGGTAGTAAAAGGGAGGGGGCGGCATTTTTCAATTCTCGCCTAGGGCGGCAAAACACCTAGAAACGGCCCTGAGTATTAACCATGGTCTTTAAAAGTAATCAGTGCCTTGCCCCTCCCCTTTAACGACGTCACCAACACACTCTCCCTACCACACTCCAAACAGGCCTCTGAGATCTGCTAAATAGCCCTTGATTACAATATCAACCACAAAGTGCCCCATCCCACTTTCAGTCATTGCTTAGGGCAACTTTTCCTTTCCCACTTTCAAGATAACTGTAAATGCCACCTCATATATCAAGAATATCAGAACCATGGCCTAAAACATCACTTGTTTAATGTCCACTGTGAAAATATGCAATTATGTTTGTTTGCACTCTTGATTCTCTCGTTCAACGTTCCCCATCGTCCACAAATTGCACTCTTCATGTAAACCACTCAAACTGAACTGTATCTGTAGACAATACGTGATTAAATAAATAAATATATTCTGGTGGTAGCAAACTCGATCTACATCTAGGAACCCAGTTGGACTAACTTTCCAGATTACAAAGGTTTGTAAAAGCCTATGAATGGGCCCTCATCTCTGTGGTGGCAAGGGGCTATTAGTCAACATTATTTACTTTGGAGGTGACGGGGTCAAATCCGAGCAGGCAGATAAAACATGAGCGAGCTGTAGTCAGGGCACAAGTCCTAAAAAAAGAAGTGGGGGGACTAACCTAGTTAATCAGTATGCAAGTGGCATCGCAGCGCGTGCCATCGCGGCGTGTGACATCACGGCGCGTGACATTACGGCGCGTGACATCACAGCGTGTGACATCACAGGAACTGGCATCACAAGAAGTGATATCAGATCTTAAGCCCTCACATATATGTTTAGCAGGTGTATCATGAGTACATTTGAGCACATTTCGAGTATACTTGCAAACCCTCCTGATTTAGGCAGAAGATTCACACTTTTGTACGCTACATATAAAGCAATGTTACCTTTTGTCAGCGTTCAGCTTTCTATAGCCATAGTGCTTTAAAAGAAATAGTGATATTTAAATTATTACACCGCCTCCTCAAGGGTAATAAGCGTATATAAATGCAATTTATTTAGTGCAAATACTGGGAAAGATCAACACATCTAACATTCTTACAGTGCATGCATATCTCCTAACCAGAGCCTGAACAAAGTGAAAAGCTGCCTCTAAGTATGTGTGAAGTGCTAACAAGGTGCGAGGCTTTGTTTCCCCTCTGCTGCATTTGCATCAGGTGTGAGGCTCCTGACTGCTGCCAGCCAGGAAACTCCAACAAAAGGAGGCCTGATGACCCCTGAGACTCGGCCTTTGTTATGGCCGAGTATCCCAGCAGGAGTCAGAAATAAGAGAGCCCCGTCCCCGCCTGCACGTTGTTGTGATCGAAAGCAGACAACGTGCAGGCGCTGCTGAATGTGTCCCGGTGTTTGGAAATTACACCGGGACGAACTCAGCATCTTTTTTAGTGGGGCCCAACTTCTTGGCAGGGTGGACGGCATCCACCCTGTGAAAGAAGTGGGGGGACGCCGTCCACCCACGTGGACCCCCGACTCGTGCCCTGGCTGTAGTGAAGTTCTGGTTTCAGAAAGGGGTTGCAATTTGAGACTGTTTTTCCAACCAAAAATTAAATTTGTGAACGGGCCTTATGTGCTAATAGGACGGATCACAAAATAAAGAATTGTAGTGAGTACCAGGCTGCCATTCCTAATGAACAGTGCCAGCTGGCAGGGAACGGGGGCGGGGAACAAAATATATTTTTTTAAAACCACTCACCTCCTCGCGGCCGGCTCCGTCTCTCCTCCGTCGTTGCTGACGAATCCCGGAAGCATACAGACTCCCCTAAGCCAATCACAACGCGGCAATGCAGCATTGTGATTGGTCTGAGCACCGTGGTTCGGTGCTCAGACGGGGACAGGGAGCCTGTGCATGTTCTCCACCCAGGCTGTGTATTACAGCCCGGTGGAAAACATGCTAAGTGCTCATGACTGTTTGGCCGGCCCAAGATGGCTGGCCAAGCAGTCATGCACACAGCTCCGCCCTGCCCTAACCTAGCCCACAGCAACGAAAATAAAATGATAACACCTTTATTATCATTTTAATTTTCCCTTTTCCACTACTCGGAGAGCAGTGGGGCGATGCTCCTACGCCTTAGTGGAGGAGCTGCCCCTGCTAATAAATATTCGTTAGGCAGGTCACAATTTGGAACTCACTTCAATTGGTCACAATCACAGGGTTGGTGTGTTTAATAGAAATGGTGTTGCTTTAAAAAAAGGTTTTTGAAAGGTTTCGGTTAGATTTGGCTGTTGTCCCCTGGATCACCTGAATCTTGAATCCCAATTTGCAATGGGGAAGGAGCCCAAATGGGATCCATTCACTTTTGCAAATGAGTTTCCGCCCCAGCTTGAGAGCCAGTAACCTATCGAGACTTTATGACTGGAATTCCAGTTGCAAATCATTGAAACATAGAGTACCAAATCGCAATTTGGAAAGGGTGCCCCCAACTGCCCCTGCCAAATACCGATTTGTAAAACATAAACCCATTTTAGCAGTCAGTAAACGTTACCAACTCCTAAAATAGGTTTGGTACATAGAGAAAAACACTGAAGTGGTTGCACACCCGCACATTTTACAAATTGCAGGGTTTGCACCGGCTTAAAAGTTTCATACGCGTGGCCCTTTATTCTTCTAATGTCAATAAAATAATATAATAAAATAATAATGTCAATAAAACGAGCACCACTGTGTAAGGCATCAGTAGTGACTGATATTTGTGATTTCTATGAAATGGCCAATACTGTGAAAGCAAGTACAATTTAAAAAAAGATATATATTTGCATATTTAATAGCATTGTGGAGGCTGGTTGCCTTATTTTGAAAGTATGTGAGTAAGCAGTCGGAAGATTGAGAAAGTCCAGTATGGGAAAACTAAAAGTGATGGATTGAGCACTTGAAACAATCTTTACTACCAATATGTATTCTATATCACCATTACTTTGCTTGTCTGTGCCTTCAGAGAAGAGGAACAGCAGCATGCAAATCAGTTTGGGCTCTGCCGCAGCGAAGCAATCCTACCCCAAATACAAGGTCAGGTCAAGTATGCACAGGTACACTTAACCCAAGATGAGTTTTGGCACTTAGGGAGACTCACTGAGAAAAAACAAAACGTAATGCAACCTCTACAACTCATCAACACTCAGGGTACCATGCCATTCCATTTATTTTTTGCTTATCTAGGCTATTGTAAAGTAGGACCACCCATATAGAAGTTGTTTTTATTCCCCTTGTTCAAAGAACTCAATGAGGCAAAAAGTGACTATTTAGTATCCATCCTGTCATGCTATAATAGCTTCAAAGCACTGAACAGTAACATAAAAGAAAGTGGGGAGAGAAAGAAAGATAAGAGGAAGCAGGAAGAGATTGAGGAAAAAGAGGGGAAAGTCTAAATGAAGAGAGAAGGGGGGAAGTGGTATATTATTTTATGTTACTCACAA
Source organism: Calotriton arnoldi (assembly GCA_963921515.1). Lineage (NCBI taxonomy): Eukaryota > Metazoa > Chordata > Amphibia > Caudata > Salamandridae > Calotriton > Calotriton arnoldi. Next base: position 62,457 of record CAWUFW010017723.1, on the reverse strand, counting down.
TTGTATAGCACACATCTGATACTGGTGTAGCCTACTAGCTCAGTGGGTAGTTCAGAAAATCCACTACTGCATGTGCTCTCCTGTGTGTATGTTGCTGCTTGTTCTGTTTTATTTGGGTCTTGCTTTCCACTACAGCCCTGAATAAGAGGCAGTGCTTAATTTGAAAAGCAATGAGTGCCCCTCCTGCCCCTTTATCTCTGTAGCAGGTTCCTGCTTTCTCCCCTTGTGATGGATTTTCTGACTGTTTCTTCCACCGTCCTTCTGCTTTGTGTGTTATCCCTCTCTTGCTCTCGGTAAATGTCTGATGTGGAAAAGTACGTACTGGTCCACAAACTGAGTGCCGGTGTCCCCCACCGGCAACCACCGGCTCATATTGAGCACTGGGTAGCACACAGTTTGTTCCATCTCCATTGTCATTCTTCGGTGAGGCAGGCAATCCCATGGTGATGTTTGTTGTAGAAGTGATTACTTCTGTAATGTGGTGCATCTTGGATGTTGTTTTAAGTTGTATATGGTTGCATTGTTGTGGAATTGTCATATGCTTAGGATCATGATGGGTGTTCGACTTAGCATCCTTAGCATGGTTTCCCCTGAAAGTTTGCCTCTACCTCCTGCATTTTTGACTGTGTGCTTGATTTCATTTTTTATGGCTTAGATGCTTTGGGCACTTTGCCACTGCTGATCAGTGTCAGAGTGCAAGTGCTCCCTGTGTAAAATGTAATTATGATTGGCTTTTTTGATTTATTGGTAAGTCCCAATTAATGTGCAGTGAGGGTGCCAGGGCCTGTAACTCAAATGATACTAGTGGGCCTGCAGCACTGGTTGTGCTACCCACACAAGTAGCCTTTTTCAAATGTGACTCAGACCTGCCACTGCAGTGTCTGCACGCAGTTTTAACTGCCATGTCGACCTGGCAAGTGCACCCAATTGCCAGGCCTAACCCTTCCCTTTTACTACATGTTAGTCATCTCTAAGGTAGGTCCAAGGAACTCCCATGGGCAGGGTGTAGTGTACGTGAAAGGTAGGACACGTACTGGTGTGTGTTACATGTCCTGATAGTGAAATAATGTGTATTTCGTTTTTATTGCAAGGACTAGCTCTGCTATAAGCTATCATTGGAGCTGCATTGTAACATTTTACATGTGTAATTTTCAATTGGGAACAGCTAGAGATTTGGAGTTTAGGCTCTCTGAACTCAGAATTTAATAATCCACCTTTTAGTAAAGGTGGTTTTTAAATTGTGTGTTTGAAAATGCCACTTTTAGAAAGTGAAATACACACAATTGATGGACGGAATGCAGAACAAATCAAAACATTCACACCCACTCAAGAGATCTGGGTTAAATCCATCATTCTTTTGCTCACCATGCCACCCCAGTTTAGAGCTGGTCATATGCAAATCAGTCTTGACCCTGTGCCTCATGGGAACAGTCCAGCCCGAAATGCCAAGCCAGGTCCTCCATGGACCGGAAACAAGCATCCTAGGACCGGTTTCGGGGTTTCACCCCTCATCAGCCAGGACAGCTTGATTCCAGTGGCACAGTGAGCCCGGGACCCATGTCTGGGCATACACGGCACACTTAGTGCGAGAAAGCAAAAGACACACAATTGATGGACGGAATAAAGAACAAATCAAAACATTCACCCCCAGTCAAGAGATCTGGGTTAAATCCATCATTCTTTTGCTCACCATGCCACCCCAGTTTAGACCTGGCCATATGCAAATCAGTCTTGACCCTGTCCCGCATGGGAACAGTCCAGCCCGAACTGCCAAGCCAGGTCCTCCCTGGACCGGAAACAAGCATCCTAGGACCGGTTTCGGGGTTTCACCCCTCATCAGCCAGGATAGCTTGATTCCAGTGGCACAGTGAGCCCGGGACCCTTGTCTGGGCATACCCGGCGCACTTAGTGCGAGAAAGCAAAAGACACACAATTGACGGACGGAATAAAGAACAAATCAAAACATTCACCCCCAGTCAAGAGATCTGGGTTAAATCCATCATTCTTTTGCTCACCATGCCACCCCAGTTTAGACCTGGCCATATGCAAATCAGTTTTGGCCCTGTGCCTCATGGGAACAGTCCAGCCCGAACTGTCAAGCCAGGTCCTCCCTGGACCGGAAACAAGCATCCTAGGACCGGTTTCGGGGTTTCACCCCTCACCAGCCAGGATAGCTTGATTCCAGTGGCACAGTGAGCAAACTAAACTGGGGTGGCATGGTGAGCAAAATAATTATGGATTTAACGCAGATCTCTTGACTGGGGGTGAATGTTTTGATTTGTTCTGCATTCCGTCCATCAATTGTGTGTCTTTTACTTTTAGAAAGTGGGAATTTTCTTGTTTAACCATCCGGTGTACATCTGCCTGTTTGTGTATTCACCGACTGGTTTTGGAGTGACAGGAGCTGGGGATGCGCATTCATTCTTGACAGTCACAAAGAGGGCTGAGGTGTGTCCTGCCTTTTCTGTGTGACTTATAGCCAGGCTGAATAGACCTTTCTGCATTTAGATTGGTGGGAGGAGTTTACTCTAGCACCTGAATAGGCTGTGCATAATGGTGTCTCCACCTCCTGTAGTGAAGCTGGACCAGGAAGGAGAGAATTGGTGGTTACTGAGCTCAGAGACTCTGGAAACAAAGACTTTAAAGAGAAAATTGGGTATAAGTATTGGACCTAAAACCATGGAACTTTAGATCACTTTTGGAACTAAGAAGACCCTGCCATGAAGAAGAGCCGAAAAATTGCCAAGAGGAGTACTGCCCCTTTGCTCTGTGTTGATTTGTTGCGTTGGCCTGCAGTTGCTGCTTCTGTCTGTAGGCAGAGGAAAGGACTGAAGCATGTGTCTTGCTGTCATATCCTGTTTATAGAAGATCTTCAAGGGCTTGATGCAGAGCTTGCCTCCTGTTCTGAAGTCTCAGGGACACAAAGACTTCACCTGCAGCATCCTTGAACTCCATTGCTAGGAGTTCTGGCCTGCGTTGTGGTGCCAACATATGTTCTGGGCCCTTGGAGGTTGTTCCTGCTGCAAAGAACTAAAGAAATCTGAAAATCGGTGCATCAACCTTCCCGCGCCTCTTTTTCCGACGCAGCACCAACCTGCTGGAAGAATTTCCATGAACCGCCGCTGTGCGGCCAAAGAATCTGCCATCAGCTGAAAAATCTGCTGCACACTGAGTTCAGTGCTCCAACCTCCGAATTCCGAGTTCACCGCACCAACTCCAATGCAGGCCCTGCTGTGAGGCTGAGAGAATCGATGCACTGTGGGACCGCGGCTGAAGAAATTGTCGCACACCTGTTTTGCCGCCGCCGCATTGACCTCCAGCATGTCCAGAGTTCCATGCATCGCACCAGTGTGGCAAGTTTTCCGATGCATCACCCATATACAAGAATCGTCTTGGAATTGGCACATCACTTCCCCTTACAGTCCGGATTCGACACAACACTTCTCCTGCATGCAGCAGAACTGACGCATCGCCTTCCCGAGGACTCAGGAACCGAAGCATTGCTGTGTTTTTAACACTTCCCTTCTCTGCGGCTGTTTTGCCTTGTGAATTATGACACATCTAAAGGTACATTTTGTAAAATCACTCATCCATAGATTTCTATGGACAGAATCGCTTGGAAACTTTTAAAAATGATATTTTGAGATATGTATGTTGGATTTTTGTCATTTTGGTCTAGTTTGGTTCAGATAAAGATACTTTATTTTTCTAAACTGATGTGGTGTCCATTTGTGGTGTTTTCACTCTTTTACTGTGTGTTTGGGTACAAATACTTTACACATTGCCTTTGGGATAAGCCTGTCGGCTTGTGCCAATCTACCAAGGAGGTGAGCAGGGGTTATCTAGAGTGTGTAACTCCCTTATCCTGACTAGAAGGAAGGGTCCCTACATGGACAGGTTACAAGCCACTGCCAACTAGAGACCCCCAATTCTAACATTGGTGGTCAGCGGTAAGGATTGAACTTGTATTTGTACTTGACCCACAGTAATTGTTGTACGCTACTGGAATAGTGCAGACCATTACATAACCACATACTGTTTTTTCCGATTTTTGTGACATCCCTTGAAGTTCAGTCTTGTCTCAGCTTGGTGACCCAGCAATTGTTTTTGCAGAAAGTGCATTTCAGATTCCGTAGTTGTATTCCTACACGGTGAGTTTTGCAAAGATCTGGGTTGCCATGTGAGGAGCTCTGCCCGGTAGGGAGAGCTGCAGAAGGCACTGCTGGCCTTTTGGGCAGCCAGAGAAGCTGGGGAGGCTCAGGATGATGACGTGGAACTGGCAGAGTAAAGCCAGCCAGGGGAGTTTGCAGCTCAAGATTTACCTGTGTATCCTCTAGAAGTGTGTACCCAGAGGACCTGGAGGACAGGCTGAGGGCGAGGGATCATGAGTTGGAGCTTGAGAGGCTCCAAATGAAAAGGCTTGAGATGTAGCAAAAGCAGCAAGAGAAATACAAGGAGAAGACCCTTGCCTTTGAGGAAAATAAATTGTTTTCTCACATGAGTTGAGTTTAAAGGAACTGGATATCAAGGCCAGGCAAGCAGATTCCAGTTCAAATGGTGGCAGTGTGCAGCCAGTGCCGTCTGTGGGGAAGGTACACATTCCACAGGATCTGGTACAGAATTTTCAGAAGGGGGAGGACGTCTATGCTTGGTTTGCAGCTCATGAGGCAGCTCTCAGCAGCATGAATAAGGTCCCAGAGAAGCACTGGGGAGGGGGCTTGTGAAACACTTTGAGGTAAATGTGAGGGACACCTTGATGCCACTGAGGGAGGCGGTTACCCTCACAGCAGCATGGTTTTTTTGGGGATGCTACTGTGCAGCAGTCCACATACTCCCACTTCCAGCGCCTATGCATTAAAGTGCCATACTTTAATGGCTATACAGGCAATAAATTAATGTTTGTTAGTGCTAGAGTTTGTACAAATACTGCAAATGGGCATAGTGCAAAATCTGAAATTTCTTCTGCGTCTTTGGGGGGTGGACAAGTACATGACATGTGTTCAGCGTCCCCTTTTTTGTGCGACTGATACCTTTGGCCAGTCTTGGGTTTTCAGACAGTAGCATTTTGTATTCTGTTTTTTTTAACCAGTTTTATGAGCATTTCATTGGAAAAATGGGGTAATTTCAACTATTTATATAATAACGTTGCATGACATTATGATGCATTTGGGTGACACTTTATTGCAAGATGAACAAATCAATGATGTCCATGTTATCATATAAAAGTTGAAATTACCCCCTGTTGTCCAATTTAATGCTCACAAAACTGTCTCAAAACAGCCCAGAATGTAACACACTACTCCCTCAAAAACAAGACTGGCAAAGGTATTGTTCACATAGGAAAAGGGAACACTTGACATGTGTCATGGACTTGTCCTCCCCACAGACAGAGAAGGAATTTTAAAATGTGCAATGTGTCCTTTTGCAGTGTTATAAACTCAAGCAGTAACAAACACTATTTTGTTGCCCGTAAAGCCATTAAAGTATGGTATTTTAATGCATAGTCGCTGGAAGTAGAGTTGTGTGGGGTGCTGCAGAATCCCCCAAATAACAGTGCTGGAATTAAGAAAGTGAAAAATAAATAAATATGCCTTTACATTATGATTGTATCATGTTACATTTGTTATGCATTAAAAGTTAGAGGCCAAATGTCAGGCTATATCATCTTTCAAATTAGTGCTTATTCTTCTAACATGAAGATTGGTGTTTACTTTTCTTTGTCTGACTGTAAACAAAGTGGGAGGATTTTGCAAAGTGAACTATGACACAATCTTGCAGGGGTACAGGAAAAGTGAAAGTAAAATCTGTAGAATGTGATTTGTTTTCTAGCGCACAGCACCCTCTAGATGGGTATCTCTTTCTCATATCAAACATTAATGCTTTGTTTTCAAATCTTGGCATATGATTTTAGAACATGGCACTTTTTTTGTAGTTTTCCATAGCACAAACTTGCTGGATATTGGATGATAAAAACAAATATTTTATTATTTAACAAGTTATAGATTTGTGGTAATTTTACCCAACTGATTGGTCCTCATTTTGTTTTAGAGGAAGAAGAGTTGCATCAGCATTCTAACCTGTGACTTGACATCCCCACAGCCCAACATCAAGTGCATTAAACCACGAAGGCCCAGATTTACAAAGTGCTTGCATTGTCCTTGCGTGACGCAAGTCGTCGCAAGGCAATGCAAATTCTTAACTGGGATCTACTAAACCTCACAAAGCCAGCTTTTGTGGCTTTGCGTGGTTTAGTAAATCCAAAGAAACACAAGGTAGGGCATAGAGCTGCCTTGCATTACTTAGCGTTGGAAAGTCATTCCATGGGTGGAGCAAGGGCATTCCCATGCATTCACCCATGGATTTCGATGCAATCCCAGATTTACTAAAATCAGTAAACCTGGGATTGCGTCCAAATGATGTGCCTCCCAGACCCAGGTGTAACAAGGAGAAATATCTATGTTTCTCCTTGTTACTTCCTCTTTCCATGTGTGCTGCATCCTGCAGCACACATGGAAAGAGGAATATGCCTTTACACATTTGTTTTTGTGAGGAAAGGTTTCCCTTCCTTCACAAAACAAATCCTGCACATAACGCAGACACCCTTGCACCAGGGTATCTTGTAATTGGCACTACACAGCACTCAGTGTGCCATTTCAGGGAGACAGTAGAAATGTGTCATATTTTTGTAAATATGGCTCATTTCTGCTCTCTCCCTTTCAAGCAACGCAGTGGAGCATGTTCCCTTGCTACGTTGCATTGCGTGAAAGGTAAGTTAGTCTGGGCCTAAGTATTTTAGAGGCCTATCCCTTCATTCAGTCATAGGCATGTATATATTGAATGCCAAGAGGACAGAAGTCTTTGTGTCAACATTAGAAACTGCAATCTTCTAATTATATATCCAGGTGGTTTTGCACAATTGTTTGGTGCTAATTTGCATTAGACATTTTCATATTATAAGAAATTAAGAAATCCCTGCCATTTATTTGAAGTTTAGACATTTGGGAAGTGTGTGGCATGTTAACTGTGCAGAAAATCAGGCTACTTCTAGCTTACTTCTTTAAAGAGTTTAGGGTAAATCAGGGAGGTACTGGTTGTTTAACTTGCATTTCTTGGCTTTTTTGTTGCTTCATTGGAGAAAATTGCAGTCTTCCATTTTCCCCCATATGTTGAAGCAATTGGCCTGAGGACCTTTGTATTTGTTTTAGTGTGCATATTTCACTAGACATCGCTATTTGCACACCGCATTATGGCGGACACCAGAGGCTTTGGACCACAAAATGTTAAACAGCGAAAGATAGAGAATTTCTTCACTCATCGCTTAGCCACACAAGACCCTTTGATAGCATGTGATAGAAAATTGTCTCCTGGACGACGCCGTCTACACCGGTCATGCTGGCTAGTACACAGGGACCTTGTGGCCCCGAAATTATGCAGATGTGAACCTTTGTGGGGCTCGATTGTGCTGGCCGCGGGGCTACGCAAGATGGCGGCCACCAGGTCTGTAGCGCGAAATGACTGCTGAATGCTGACTCACCCCCGTGGGAAGATCGAGTGACCCACTGGCACGACTGCTCCCCTGTACGACCCTCAGAGCCAATGCCTGTGACGGGGTGAGCCTCTCCGGGTGGCTCAAGACCTCAGAGGAACGCGGCAGGGACCGCGAGCTGCGTCGCGAGGCACACGTGTGGGGACTCCCAATGCGGCGAGGAAGGTAGGAGCAACAACGGGCCAGCCTGGAGGGAGTGTGGTGTAGCGGGACCACAGGGGACTCGGCCCGGTGGACACTCGAGCGGGAGTTCAATGACCATTAACTCCACGCCTGACTCTGCCTGACCTCAAGATGGCGGCTCACACCTCGTCGAGCAGTTGACTGGCAGATGTCCTGACTTAATGCTTGCCATCTCTGGGGCACGTACTGTCAGCTAGCACCCACTAAGCAAGGAGGCTTGTGAAATCCTGTGCCTCCCTGGTGTATACAAGCCTATTCAAGTATACAAGTACTCAGCCTGGCCGAACCAGCTTATCCGGTCTATTGAAGCAATATTAGGTCGAAATGGCCGCCTCTGGGGACATCTGACACACCAATTCTCTAATATTGGCCACCATGAGTGGGCCCCTTTCCAAAGCACTCCTTCTCCCCTTGTTGGGGAGGGATCCAGCATTTATGCCCTGGAGTCTCAGAGACCCCTCTGAGAGAGTCCACAGCGACAAGGGAGTCTCACACAGTGGAGGCCTGGGTTCTTACCCCATTACCGCTGGGAGCACAGCACCGTACACCGTGACCGGCGCGCTCGATGGAACTTTTTGGACTATGCCCCCCTAGGCGGAAACTATCACCCTTCTGTTTGTACTGCGGTGCCCGAGCAACCTTTGGCCGATGACCGGTGGAGCTGTCCCACGCAGCTATAGAGGAGTTTGGCTCTGGTTCACCCCTCGGCCATCACCTACCCAGCCGGACGTCGGACACTGTTTTTCCTCGTCTCCCAGTTATGCCTTCTAAACTCTCCCCCTCCTCTTCCCCCCATTATTCTCCTCTACCTCCCCTATTCCTTCCCTCTCTCCCCTATTCTTCTCTCCCCTTGCCTATTTTTTCCCCATGTTTATGCTATGCTTTTGTACTCATGTAATTCCTGCAACTAAGCTCCAGTAACTGTTGTAACTTTGTAACCATGTTCTGAAACAATGTTTCTTCCTCATGTAAAGCGCTCTGATACCTCCGGGTCTAGCCAGCGCTATATAAAACTCAATAAATAAATAAATGTGTTGTGTTAGATGAAGAACCTGACCTGCTATCTTCTGGCTATACTCCAGAAGAACATTTAGCATTGCTTGATTCTGGGTCTGTTGCGTGTACAACTTCTGGCACACCGGCTACAAGCCCATGTTTAAAACAGTCAAAAAGTTCATACATCTTAGATATAGGAGAACACATAGACGTCTCAAGACTCAGCACAGTTTCATGATCAAAGTCAGATGAGTTACGCTACCACCTTTTGCACTCTTCCTGGACACCAGAGACATCATACAATTTTGTGGCAGTTCAGCAAGGAAATCAAACATGTTGCTTTCAACATGAATGGTTGAAAATCTATCATCCATGGCTTGCCTATGGTGCTAAATGTGAAGGCGCCTTATGCAAGATGTGTGCACTCTTTGCCAGTAAAGAGGTTGGAAGAGGTTCTCATCAAGCTGTGGGGAAATTAGTGTTTCAGACCCTGACAAAATGGAAAGATGCACAAAGTGATTTTCGTTCCCATGCTTCCTCCATGTATCACAAAGAAAATATGACAGCAACAGCTAACTTCTCATCTGTTTTTGAGGGGAAGTCTGTTGCTGTTACAACTATGATTGAGAGCAACTGGAAGAAAACAATTTTGGAAAACAGAAAACGACTTGTTCCAATAGTGGAATCAATACTCCATTGTGTATAGCTCTTCGAGGACACAAGACAGTGGACAACCCATTACATCAAAGGAACCCGATGAGAATGATGGCAATTTCCATGCTACTCTGAGCCTACGGCTTCAAGCTCATGATGAAGTTCTGGCATGGCATCTGGCAACATCTCCTTCCAATACAATTTACACAAGTTGGAAGATTCAGAATGAGATTATCTCTGCTTGCAACATTTGTATGAGAAATAGAGTGGTGGAAAGTGCAAACAGTGGCAGAATTTTTGCCATTTTAGCAGATAGAACAACTGACGGTGTCACAATAGAGCAACTTGTTCTAGTAATTCGTTTTATAGAAGTTACATCTGTGTATGAAGAATTCCTTGGCTTCGAAGAGCTTTAGGATGGAACAGGGGTTGGAATTGGAAAGAAAATTCTGACTTCTTTAGAAACATATGGCCTGAATGTTAATTGTATGAGTGGGCAACTATATGATGGTTGTGCTGCAATGAAATGCACTGCTAAAGGTGCACAGGCGTGTTTCAAAGCGTGTGACAAAGGCATTTTATGTACATTGTCATTAATAGTGCAGCTAAAACAGCACATTGCAAGCAGGAGTATGCGAAACTCGTGAAGTTTACTTTTGCATTAATGTGCAAAATAATTATGCAAAATGCAAATCTGGCATTGTGGTGAACAACAGCCATTCCAGCAGATTTGAACTTGCAACATAAACTGCCTCTATTTTCTTTAACCTACTGTGCTATCTTGCAGCCTCGAAACAAAGGTGAATTAATGAGATATGAATGTGCAGAAGAATGAGAAAGAACAGATCAGCATGAAGGAGATAAGGCAGCGACAAGAAAAACTCATAAATTTATAGTTGTTATTTAAGACTATTTATCTAGTTCTTTATGGCATTTGTGTAAAAATTTAAACAAGGAGGCGTTTCACAGTATACGCATCCAGACCACTTTTTCAGATTTTACTTATAAGTAGCGATCTACGAACGCAGACAAATGGTTTAAAAAAATGAAGACTCGGTTCATCACAAAATCAATTAAAATTTTAGTGAGGTCTATAAAATATTCCCCTGCCACATAAATTCCAAGTTCAGACGAGTTTATCACTCATCCATCTCATGTTTAATAACCTATACTGTTTTATTTTCGAACTAACTCAATGTCGGTGAAGGCTCTAATTAGGGTAAATGAACCACAACTCAGGCGAGGGTGAGAAGCAGGTGATGGATTCGACATTTATCACTCTTGTTTTGTGCTCTGAGTTCCAAATGCTTCAAGGGTCCTTTCGTAAGGATGATTCAAGCACAGAGGAGCAAATCTGCCCAACCATTACATGACATCATAACTTGCAAGAAGTGCATAAAAAAAGCAGATGCACAACCTAGACCTGTACATATTTTTCCACCAGGCCACTTTAGTGTCATAGATGGGGATGCCTCATCATCCCAGTCTGAGCAGGTGCTCACCTCTAGTTGGTGAGAGAGCTCAAGCCAGGAAAGTGCAACACATTAGGTAGTACTGGCAAAACCAAAAGTCTCACTGTTGAAAGGCGTTAGTAAACTCCTTGGCTTTGTTAATGCTTGTTGTCAATGCTGAACATGGTGGCCATTTTGGGCATTTGGACCCAGCATGATGACGTTAATGCATACATGCGTCACCATTCATGCACACATGTATATGATGTGGCCATTTCGACTTTTTTAATGTGGTGTTCCAAGATAGCGGAAGCCTATCTTGGAGCAGTAAGCTAAGAAATAAAAGCTGTGTGACAATGCATTTAGAGAAAGGAGAGGCCTGGCAGCAAATTGTGGCCCTCCTGAATTGTAAAAAAAAACTTGAAATATTAAAAAGTAATGGGCGTAGACAGGGGCGCTGTGGGTGAGCGTGGGTTCTGGGAACTGTAGTGTTGTGTGTTAGAGATAGCGGGACCCTTCTGGTCCCTGATGGACTCTGTAGAATAGTGATGTAAGTGATTGGGTGTGGCTAAGAAAATTCATTTTGTAGTAAGTTCAGTTAACTGTTACACTCTCAAGAATAAAGACTTGTAGCACTGAGCTCTGTGTGTGGTGTGATCATTTACACGCTCCCAGGCTGGGGAAGATGCTACAACTAGCGACAAGTTAGGGGATTACGTAAACCCTGCAACCCGAAGAACTGAGAGTGGTCCCCTGGAGAGTTTACCATGGTCCAGCAAATTGCTCATGCGTGCCACGTGGGCCTTAGTCGAAGTGAAAAATCGATGGTTGGCCTCTTTCCTCCAGCCAGAGCAAGGCCTGTGAAAAAAGTGAAGGCTTTACAAAAGTTGTTTTGTTGTCCTCTAGAAAGTTGTTGGTAAAGTCGGGACAAGAGATACTGCGCCACAGCCTAACACAGATCCGTCACTCATACAGTACAACAACGTTAAAGGCCGTGACAACAAGTTACAGAAAAGCGCTAAAGGAAGTGATAGCTGAGTGCAAGGAAGCACTAAAAGCAGAAATATATCTGATACGAAGAAATGCTAAAGGCAGTAGAAACGAGGTACAAAGCAAAGAGTTGAGAGTGGTGAAGACCCCGTGCATGAAACAAAACTGCTACTCACCGCCAAAGAAGAAGACAGCGCCTCATAACCAGAGAGCGGGTGTGACAACCGAAATATTAGCACACAGTTAGTGCTTAACGAAGTTGCAGGTCCAAGTGGTCAGCAAATGCTGCCGGAGTAAGCTCTGCTTTTGACAGCAGAAATTTTCAGAGGTTATGAAGCTGCCGCATTCCTACAACCACTGCCTCCCTTCAATTCTGCCAAAAAGCAGAATACTGGCGACAGATAGACTGCCTGGATCAAATTCTTCAATGATTTAATTGATGCGCTGGAAGAAGCAAATGACAAAAAGTTCATTAAATATTTAAAGGGTGAAGAAGTAATAGAGAAAATTTCACATGGTGAGGAAGTGATGTACCTTCAAATCAAAGAGGCGTTAAACACCAAGTTCAATCCAATTCCAAATGCCGACTATGAAATGTACATTTTCAATCAAGAAAGGCAGAAAGCTGGTGAAATGCTTGGATGAATTTGTAGAAAGTCTTGATTCACTCATCAAGCATTGCAAGTTCAATGACTTCAACAATGAAGAGTACATGCTTCTCAGTGTAATAGAGGGTTCTCTCTGATTCCTTCGGATGACGAATGCTGAAAGACACACTCAGCTTGGAACGAGTACTTAAGGCTAATAGAGCAGATAAAAGAGCGGGCAGACAAGCTGCTAGCGTGGAGGCTGGAACAGCCCAAAATTAATCAGCTCTGAGTGTGAAAATTAAGTCGAAACACAAGGTAGGAGGCCAAAAAGTAATATCTTCAAAGAAAAAGAAGTTGTTTTTGAAGTGGATTTTCCTTTCCACATAAAAGTAAATGTCCTGTCATTAGACAGATATGCAAGGGCTGAGGGAAAGAGAACCATTTTGTAATGGTTTGCAAAGCGAGGGAAAGATCAAGTGTGTCCTGTCGACAAAACAAAATTGGATGCCAGAAAATTTCAGAGACGTTCCAACCACACCCACAAGGCCAAGCATCAACATCAGTTGAGGCAAGTAGAAACTGAACAACATCGATTGTCATCAAATTCCTCATCTAAAAGTTTGTTATTGTAAAGCGCCAGTGAGGAACATGGGTGTGCGATGTCAATGTCGACCACTGGACAACGTGCACATGTAGGCTTAGCCTCTTGCAAAGAAGAATGCCGATCGAAGCGAGATCAACAAGTGAAAGTGCAAAATTAATTTAGACACTGTCCCAAAATCACACTGAAGGTGAATGGGTGCTCCATACCTTTGATAATAGACAGTGGCTCATCGATAAACATTACGCCAGTGGAAAGTACAATGAACTGTCTCCAGTGCACAGTTTAACCTAGTCGAAAACCAAAGTTTATTTGTGGGCTGCTTTGATGCCCCCAGCAAAGTCAAGGTTCATTTATAGCAACTGTGAAGCACAACAAGACAGAAGTACAAGCACCAATTCATGTCCTGCAAGGCACTTCAGTAAGTGCATGTTTACTCAGTTTCAGCACTGCTGCTGCCATGGACTGATTTCTGTAAACTTCAACGTCAATGCCTACCATGAGATAGTGAATCAATTTCTATCCTTGTTCCATGCGCTAGGAGGACTTACGACAATGAAAGTGCACCTTCACATAAATGAGGACATCCATCCTGTTGCTCAACAACATTGTTGAATTGTGTTTCATTTACAAGAGGCTGCTGAGAAAGAAAATGAGACACTATTAAAGCATTACATCATTGAGCGATCCAATGGTCTGACGCCATGGGTGTCACCCATAGTGGTGGTGCCGAAGAAGGATAGTGGAGAAAGCGGTGTGCATCTGAGTTAATCAGCGCCAAGCGAACAAGATGAATGAAAGAGAATGACATCCAGGTCCACATATTGCTGACATGATTACACAGCTGAATGGAGCCAAAGTCTTTCCCCACCTTGATTTGAACAAAGGGTATCACCAACTTGAACTGAAAGAAAATTACAGGTACTTTACGACCTTTTTGCCTCATGTTGGTTTATTTAGATATAAAATACTATGTTTTGGAGTGTAATCATCTGCAAAACTCTGACAGGTTGTCATTTGTTGCATAATACAGGCAGTCACAAATGCTTTCAATTACAGTGATGACATACTGGTTTTTTGGGGCCACTAGAAAGAACACGATAAAGCTCTTACACAAGTGTGTTGCATACTTGCTGATGCAGGTCTTACTACAGATGCTTTTATAATCATACGAGGAGGGGGGAGACAGAAGAGAAGTGGAGATCCATTCAGCTTCCAAGCGTAGTACAAAGATCAAAAAAGGGGGAGAATGGATCACTTGTAACTACGTTGCCAGGGTTGTTGGTTCTTGGTACTTCTCATAAAAACCCTCATACACGCATGTAGATGGAGGGGCGGTATATCTTGATTCTCCGCCTAAACGTAGCGTTAATGCATCATCATAGGGTTTTGTTTTCTGGTATGCTAACCTCCACCTGGAGGTAAACCACTGGATTCGCAGCAGTGTCCAGAGACCAAAATATTAATTAAAAATTCAAGTGCTGGAAGTGAAGTGGGCTAAAATTCTTTAAACATCCTCATTTGCTCGCAATTATTTATTGGAAAATGGGTGTTAAAGAAACTAAAAGTAGTGGGTGTGCATATTTAGATCATGTTACTGGATCTAATGCACTAAGTGAGGTCAAAGTGAGGTCGACATGTTTCAGCCCCCTAATGCCCAGCCAGGTCTATGGGGCTTTCTTCAGGACCAGTAAAAGGATTGAAGCTGTCACTATTTGTGCAGCACTCGAGAGTGGTTTAATTGGGTCCACTCTAACAAAAATAGGTCAGTAGTACCTGTAATGACAAACACACAAGGGAAATAAATATGTGTGAAACCCTATTATTTTAGAAGCCTAACTATCGTATGTGCAACCTTCTTTTGTTAAAGTTTAAGAGATCATGATTCTAGATCTCGCTTTATCACAACATTCGCTAAAATAGTACATTATTTACATCATGACATTTACCGGGAACACAGCGCTGTTGGTGTCGAAGCGTGAAAGTCTATAAAAATACACGCTTAGGCATCTGTAGCGGCTGTTTTTGTAGAAATCCTTTGTACGCTGAATTTTACAATATCAATGCGGGATTTGAATGCGTTCGTATGGACTCAAATCGTTTTCTCTCTCGCTGTGCTGTGACTTTAAGTGACTGCTATAGAGCGTCTATGCTACTACTGAGTACACGTGGGTCTTAACGTGAATAGTGGCGTTTCTTAGATTTACGGGTGAGTAATCGAGATAAATTACCTTTGTTGCCCAAGTGTTGGGCCTCATCAGGAGACCGGCAAGATTATCCCGGTTTTCTACAGTGGGAAAAAGGAAACATTAATAAAGACCTTACTTTCAGCCGGCGTACAAGGTACTCTGGTCTCGCTTTCTTACCAGCAACTGCGGGTATTTCCTGCTTGTGCTTGCTCTGCCCCCGGATACCCGGGTCTATCGGAGCAGCCTTTTGTTTCTACCCAGGACTAAAAATCGAAGACAGACTATATGTGGCTAGTACATGTCGATATTTCATAATCTAAGTGTTGTGGGTGTGTTAGCTACTCGCTTTATTGTACACATTACTAAATACATTTTTAAGGTTAGTGATAATTATAAATGATGGTGAAAGACTAATTAAAGGAAAAGTTATGTGCTGTCTAGTATCGTCAGGATACGTCAATTGTTCCGGATCCTTGTTCTGGGGACTGCATGTCATTATTCCACGATCAGTTTACTATAGGGACGATCGTTTCACGTCATATCTTTAATCTTCATTTATTGAACCTGAAGTGTATTAGTAGTTGACATGTTGGCAATATTCAGATCTTGGGGCTGATTAGCAGTGATCACATTATTGAATGTGTATTACTTTTAAAGGCATTAATGAAATATTGACCTAAATGTGAGTGTATGTTCTTATTCTAGATCGCTCTGATAGGTGTTTTGGGGAGGGAGAGTGTGGTTAGTTCAATTGGTGCCAAGGCACATCGTCATTTAATCCTTGGACATTGGTCTGTAAACGATGGACCCACCTCTGTTCTTTTTCGAGCAATATTCGTTCAGCATTGTTGTTTTTGATCGTTAGCATTTCAATAACTGTCTTGGTCAGTTCTTCTGTTGTGTGGTTTGAATCAATGTAGTGCTTACTCATTTTTGTGGTGGATTTTTTGTTCTTAATATTGCTCTTGTGTTCTCCAATCCGCAACTTGACTTTCTGGCAGGTCATCCCTATATATTTCAGACCGCAAGGGTACGTGATCATGTAGATCACGTGCCTTGAGTTGCAATTGGTATGTTGCCGTTGTGTCCATATGAAATTTTCGGAAAGAGATAGGGTTCTGGTTGCAGTAGTAAGTTTACATACTACACAGGATCCGCATGGATAATGTCCTGTTATCGGGGTCATGTTCCAGGCTGCGGTGACACTTTCCGTACCGATTCTGGATTTTGGACGAGTGTGTACTAACAGGTCCTTCAAATTTATGGTCCTCCTATTTGCGAATCTCGGTTTTGGCCATTTCAAGTTCCCCGAGGTAACGATCTTCCAATTTTTATTGATAATCTTTTTTACTGCGTTCGTCGCTGTATTATAGCTTGTGACGCATGTAATGAGGTCATCAGCTGGTTCCTTTGGGGTTGTGTCTAAGAGACATTCCCTTGGTTGATGTCTTGCCCTTTTTTGACATTTTCGGATTGTTTTTATTGGGTAATCTCTCCTCACCAATTTTTCTGTTAGATCACTAGCTTATTGTTTGTAGTCTTGCAACTTGCTACAATTCCGTCTAAGACGCAGAAATTGACTGTAAGGTAAGTTATCCCTTAGCGGTCTCGGGTGGAAGCTCTTGTAAGATAATAGGCTGTTTTTGGCAGTAGGCTTGTAATAGGTCTTTGTGTGAATGCCGTTATTCTCTACATAGAGAGTGATGTCTAAAAAATTCAATCTTTTTCTATCTGCCGTGTAAGTAAATTTAAGGCATTTATCTCTGGTGTTTAACCAACCGATAAAGTTCTGGAGATTGTCACCGCTGTCGTTCCAGATGACAATAATATCATCTATATATCGTTTCCAAAACAATATTTTGGAAAAGAAAGGGTTTTGGTTGTTCAGAATGTGTTGATTTTCAAAACTGCTCACATAGAGCCCTGCTACCGATGGCGCAAAGGCGCTACCCATGGAAGTTCTGTGGCATTGCACATATAGTGACCCATTGTACTCGAAGAAATTTTTGGTTAAAGCAAGTCTGCAACATTCTAAGACAAAGTGCCTCGGTGTTTTATATTGCCATTGTTCAGAGAATAAAATATACTCCAGAGTTTCCAAAGTTTTCTGTTGAGGCAGGCTGGTGTAGAGACTCTCTACATCCAAGCCTACCAAATACATTTCATTTTCGTTAAAAGGTATACCTGTAAGTTGGTTCAGAAGGTCTCTGGTGTCTTTTAGATACGTCGGTGTCTTTTGAACCAATGGTTTGAGGAATTGATCAGCAAATTGTGACAGAGGTTCGAGAACAGAACCTATTCCAGAGACGATTGTACGGCCTGGAGGTGGGGATCTGTTTTTGTGTGTTTTTGGCAATGAATAGAAATACGATGTTCTCGGTTTTCGTGCAATTAAAAAATCAGCCTCGTGCTTAGTGATCCATGAATTTGTTTCTGCTTCATCCACCATCATCTGTATGGTGTTTTGTAGCCTCAGGGTGGGATTGATTGTAATCTTTTTGTAAAACTTTTTATCAGAAAGGAGTAGTAGGCACTGTTGGTTATATCCTTCCTTGTCTAATAAGACAATACCTCCCCCTTTGTCTGCGGGTTTAATTATTATGTCTTCATTCTTCCTGAGTTGATCGAAAGCTCGTTGTTCACATTTTGTGACGTTAAATAAAGGTTTTTTGATTGTTTTTTTGACTTCCTCCGCCTCTTTCATGATAGCTTGTTCAAAAGCTTGTATCTCGATCGGTACCATGTGGTTGGGAGGATTAAAGGTTGATTTTCTCCTGAGGTTGGTGTCACTCTCTTGTGTAGGATTTTCTTTTCCATTAAAGAAAGCTTTTAACTTCAACTTTCTGCAGAATTCTGCTAGTTCACATCGCAGTTTGAAGATGTCCAACGTCGGGGTTGGGACAAATCCCAAGCCTATGTTCAAGATCTGTATTTGGTTTTCAGTAAGCACTGTGTCAGTAAGGTTTACTATGAGTGATTCATCGAGCTCGGGCCTGGTTTCTCTTTCGACATGCTGCGTGTTAATACCTGGCGTTGTTGTTCGTTGCAGGTCACTCCTTTTCGTCTTCCTCTTTGTGGGGTCTGGCCTCTTCCTAAAAAAGGCGGTTTTTGCATGTTCTGTGGTCCCATCATTGGAGCTAGGGTGGGCATTCCTTGGTGGTATGGGTTCAACCAGCCCTGATAATTAGGTAAATATGGCTGAAAGAAGGGTATTTGTTGATCATTGTAACTCGGTCTTTGCCATCTGTTGGCTCTGCGGCGCTGTTGATTTCTAAATTGGTTTCTTCCTCTGCGAGGAAAATGTTCTTCCTCACTCCAGTCTGAGTTGTCCGAAGAATTTCCTCCTGTAGATTCATTATCAGTAGATTGTTCTGGTACGGTATAATCCTCTTTAGAGTAAGGATGCATCTTCTCTTGTGCGAAGCGTTTGAGGTCTTTTCCCAGTTTCTGTATCTTGTTCTGGGTGATAAAATCTTTTGTTTCATTTATTTCGCGATTTATTTCTTCTAATTTCTTTTTATACACAGAGATATGTACTGTTGTTTTGAGTTTCGCCTCACTTATTTGAATTTCACAGTTAGGGCCTCTGATAACCTTGTCGCAGTTTTTATAATTAGGACAAAATAGTCCCGCGTGCACTTCCAAGAGATTTGGGACCAGTCTTTCCGGAAGGTAAAATCATGGAGGAAGATGCGGGGGGCATTGTGTACCCATAAGCCCCTTGGGGCAGCATTGGCCCTGAGGTATTCCGTCATGATTAGGCCATGTATGGCTGTTTTAACTTGTTCCCTTTTTGTTTCTGTCAATTCCTCCCAATGATTCGTTTGTGCTAATGTTTGTGTAAGTTCAGCATTTTGTAACAGTGGGGATCCTGATAGGATCTCACTGATGTCTTCTTCCGTATAGCTAAGACCCGGATTGTTTGCCATGATGCTTATCGTAATGTTCTATTGTGTCTTCCAAACCTTCCAAATTGTGGCGGTATCATTCCTGATATCCTCAATCGTGTTGAGTTATCGTTTTCAAGAAAAAAGCAGTACTCTCCCACAGCTGCACGCTGCTTAAACGTTTATAATCATACGAGGGGGGGAGACAGAAGAGAAGTGGAGATCTATTCAGCTTCCAAGTGTAGTACAAAGATCAAAAAAGGGGGAGAATGGATCACTTGTAACTACGTTGCCAGGGTTGTTGGTTCTTGGTTCTTCTCATAAAAACCCTCATACACGCACGTAGATGGAGGGGTGGTATATCTTGATTCTCCGCCTAAACGTAGCATTAATGCATCATCATAGGGTTTTGTTTTCTGGTATGCTAACCTCCACCTGGAGGTAAACCACTGGATTCGCAGCAGTGTCCAGAGACCAAAATATTAATTAAAAATTCAAGTGCTCGAAGTGAAGTGGCCTAAAATTCTTTAAACATCCTCATTTGCTCGCAATTATTTATTGGAAAATGGGTGTTAAAGAAACTAAAAGTAGTGGGTGTGCATATTTAGATCATGTTACTGGATCTAATGCACTAAGTGAGGTCAAAGTGAGGTCGACATGTTTCAGCCCCCTAATGCCCAGCCGGGTCTATGGGGCTTTCTTCAGGACCAGTAAAAGGATTGAAGCTGTCACTATGCTACTACTGAGTACATGTGGGTCTTAACGTGAATAGAAATACCACTATTCACGTTAAGACCCATGTGTACTCAGTAGTAGCATAGACGCTCTATAGCAGTCACTTAAAGTCACAGCACAGAGAGAGAGAAAACGATTTGAGTCCATACGAACGCATTCAAATCCCGCATTGATATTGTTAAATTCAGCGTACAAATGATTTCTACAAAAACAGCCGCTACAGATGCCTAAGCGTGTATTTTTATAGACTTTCACGCTTCGACACCAACAGCGCTGTGTTCCCGGTAAATGTCATGATGTAAATAATGTACTATTTTAGCGAATGTTGTGGTAAAGCGAGATCTAGAATCATGATCTCTTAAACTTTAAGATCGTTACCTCGGGGAACTTGAAATGGCCAAAACCGAGATTCGCAAATAGGAGGACCATAAATTTGAAGGACCTGTTAGTACACATTCGTCCAAAATCCAGAATCGGTACGGAAAGTGTCACCGCACCCTGGAACATGACCACGATAACAGGACATTATCCATGCGGATCCTGTGTAGTATGTAAACTTACTACTGCAACCAGAACCCTATTTCTTTCCAAAAATTTCGTATGGACACAACGGCAACATACCAATTGCAACTCAACGCACGTGATCTACATGATCACGTGCCCTTGCGGTCTGAAATATATAGGGATGACCTGCCGGAAAGTCAAGTTGCGGATTGGAGAACACAAGAGCAATATTAAGAACAAAAAATCCACCACAAAAATGAGTAAGCACTACATTGATTCAAACCACACAACAGAAGAACTGAACTGGACAGTTATTGAAATGCTAACGATCAAAAACAACAATGCTGAACAAATATTGTTCGAAAAAGAACAGAGGTGGGTCCATCGTTTACAGACCAATGTCCAAGGATTAAATGACGATGTGCCTTGGCACCAATTGAACTAACCACACTCTCCCTCCCCAAAACACCTATCAGAGCGATCTAGAATACGAACATACACTCACATTTATGTCAATATTTCATTAATGCCTTTAAAAGTAATACACATTCAATAATGTGATCACTGCTAATCAGCCCCAAGATCTGAATATTGCCAACATGTCAACTACTAATACACTTCAGGTTCAATGAATGAAGATTAAAGATATGACGTGAAACGATCGTCCCCTATAGTTAACTGATCGTGGAATAATGACATGCAGTCCCCAGAACAAGGATCCGGAACAATAGACGTATCCTGACGATACTAGACAACACATAACTTTTTCTTTAATTAGTCTTTCACCATCATTTATAATTATCACTAACCTTAAAAATGTATTTAGTAATGTGCACAATAAAGCGAGTAGCTAACACACCCACAACACTTAGATTATGAAATATCGACATGTACTAGCCACATATAGTCTGTCTTCGATTTTTAGTCCTGGGTAGAAACAAAAGGCTGCTCCGATAGACCCGCGTACCCGGGGGCAGAGCAAGCACAAGCAGGAAATACCCGCAGTTGCTGGTGAGAAAGCAAGACCAGAGTACCTTGTACGCCGGCCGAAAGTAAGGTCTTTATTAATGTTTCCTTTTTCCCACCGTAGAAAACCGGGATAATCTTGCCGGTCTCCTGATGAGGCCCAACACTTGGGCAACAAAGGTAATTTATCTCGATTACTCACCCGTAAATCTAAGAAACGCCACTATTCACGTTAAGACCCACGTGTACTCAGTAGTAGCATAGACGCTCTATAGCAGTCACTTAAAGTCACAGCACAGCGAGAGAGAAAACGATTTGAGTCCATACGAACGCATTCAAATCCCGCATTGATATTGTCAAATTCAGCGTACAAATGATTTCTACAATACAGCCGCTACAGATGCCTAAGCGTGTATTTTTATAGACTTTCACGCTTCGACACCAACAGCGCCGTGTTCCCGGTAAATGTCATGATGTAAATAATGTACTATTTTAGCGAATGTTGTGATAAAGCGAGATCTAGAATCATGATCTCTTAAACTTTAACAAAAGAAGGTTGCACACACGAAAGTTAGGCTTCTAAAATAATAGGGTTTCACACATATTTATTTCCCTTGTGTGTTTGTCATTACAGGTACTACTGACCTATTTTTGTTAGAGTGGACTCAATTAAACCACTCTCAAGTGCTGCACAAATAGTGACAGCTTCAATCCTTTTACTGGTCCTGAAGAAAGCCCCATAGACCCGGCTGGGCATTAGGGGGCTGAAACATGTCGACCTCACTTTGACCTCACTTAGTGCATTAGATCCAGTAACATGATCTAAATATGCACACCCACTACTTTTAGTTTCTTTAACACCCATTTTCCAATAAATAATTGCGAGCAAATGAGGATGTTTAAAGAATTTTAGCCCACTTCACTTCGAGCACTTGAATTTTTAATTAATATTTTGGTCTCTGGACACTGCTGCGAATCCAGTGGTTTACCTCCAGGTGGAGGTTAGCATACCAGAAAACAAAATCCTATGATGATGCATTAACGCTACGTTTAGGCGGAGAATCAAGATATACCGGCCCTCCATCTACGTGCGTGTATGAGGGTTTTTATGAGAAGTACCAAGAACCAACAACCCTGGCAACGTAGTTACAAGTGATCCATTCTCCCCCTTTTTTGATCTTCTTACTACAGATGCAGCAAGATTTGAGTTTAATAAAACAAAACTCAAGTTCTTTGGTCATATCTTTTCTGATGGGGGAATGACTGCAGATCCAAATAAAGTATAAGCTTTGTCATCCACTTCTCCCACACAGGATGGAACTATTCTGTGATCCTTCCTTGCTATGGCCACTATATACATGATTTTGCCACTGTAAGTGCCCCATTGAGAAACGTAACAAAACAAAATGTTCCATTTCGATGGTCACCTGGATGTGAACAAAGCTTCAAGAAAATCAAGCATACAACTGAGAACACCACTGAAATGGCATACTTTGATCCAAAACTGCAGATGGAGGTTGTTGTTGATGCAAGCCCAGTGGGGGTTAGATTCCATCCTTGCTCAGCACATTGGAAATCCAGGTGCACCAAGACACATTGTGGCTTATGCTAGCAGGAGTTTCTCACCAATAGACTGGGCTTATTCACAACCTGAAAAAGAAAGCCTCGCTGTGGTGTGGGCTTGTGAGCATTTTCATGTGTTCCTGCATTGAAAGCACTTCACGGTTGTCACCGATCACCGAGCATTACTCACCATTTTTGGTAATCCTGAAGCCAAGATGCCCCTTGTCATTTAGAGGTGGGGCTTACGCTTGCAGGAGTATGATTATTCGATTGTCCATCGTCCAGGAAAAGATCAAAACCCAGCTGACTACTTCTCGCATGTAGCCATAGTGTGTCATGGAACCACTTCTAAAGCGGCTGATGCTTATGTTAACTTCATCGTGAAATCCAGTACACCTGCTGCCATATCAATGGAACCAATCATTAATGCCACAAGCACTGACAGAGATTTGTTAATACTCAAAGACATTATTACACATCAATCTTGGAGAAAACATTCTCGACCTCTTTATGATGACCTTGATTACGAGAAATTCAAAAACGTGCAGGAATAACGTTCACTTACCCCAGAAGGCATTATATTATGAGGGTTGAGAATCGTCATACCTGAGAGTCTGGGACAACAAGTCATTTAACTGGCACATGAGAAAAATTGTGGAGTTGTTACTAAACAAGCCCTAAAGGACTGAGTGTGGTTCCCTCATCTTGATGAAAGAGTTGAAAAGGAAATAAGGGCATGTCATTTGTGCAACAGTTTGTCATCCAAAACAACCCCGCATCCGTTAAACATATCTGATCTTCCAGAGCATGCATGGGAGAAGATTGCAATTTATTTCTTCGAACCCCTTGACAATGGAAAGCATCTACTAGTAATTGTTGATGGATACTTGCGTTTCCCCATTATGGAATATCTGTCTTCAACTACTCATGACAGAGTCATTGAGAGATTAGAAAGTATTTTTGCAACATGAGGTGTTCCTTCAATTTTGAAATCTGACAATGGCCCCCATTCAATGGTCGAGAATTTAAAGACTTTCTCACTCACCTAAATGTCAAGCATCAGAAAAGCACACCTCTTTGGCCCTAGGCAAATGGTGTAGTCGAGCAATTTATGAGCACCCTCAAGAAAACCATTCAGCGCGCTGCGCTGAAAAGGCTGGAACTTAAGTCAGTTCTTCACTCTACTCTTCATGCATACAGGTTAACTCTCCATTTTACCGCAGGTGAAAGCACTGCCACTTTAATGTTTGGGAGAACCATGGGAACCAAATTGCCACAATGGACCCATGAAAGATCTATTGACATTGATAAACTTCACACTATTGATTCATCTTGCAAAGGCAAAATGAAGACCTATGCGGATAGATGCCGGTGTGCTCAGATCACTGTATTCAAAAGAGGAGCCCAAGTCATTGTCAGGCAGAAACGGACATGCAAGTCCGATGCTCCTTTTGATGCTGACTAACTGAGGGTTGTGACTAGTCAAGGACGCATGCTGACTGCTCATCGTCCAGGTAAGTTAATCACAAGAGATTCTTAATATTTCAAACACCTGCCTCGTGGTTCATTGACTCCAGATGTTCAGAGTGAGACCCTTCCATCTGGGAGTCAGGAGTGCCCAAAGACTGCACCTGTATCTGTGTCACCTGTGCCTGCCGCGAATGCCTCTCCTATGTCTCCTCGACCTCACACAATGAAATCTGGAAGAGTGATTTGAGCACCTTGACAACTCATTGAGGAGTTATAATGTATATATGCATTTTGTACTTTTTATTTAACAAGGGGATGAGATGTAATGTCATGTGTGTTAGAGATAATGGCACCCCTCTGGTCCCTGACGGAATTCATAGAATAGTGACGCAAGTGATTGGGTGTGGTTAAGAAACTTCACGACGTAGTAAGTTCAGTTAATGGTTACACTCTTGAAGAATAAAGACGTGTAACACCGAGCTCCATGTGTGGTGTTATCATTTACATGCTGCCGGGCTGGGGAGGACGCTACAGGGACCAAGTCAACACTGACAATGAGGGGCGAAGTACAAGGAGGGGAGTGGGTGCAATGGAGGAGCCCAGGGGAAGGGGGTATAATAAAAAGAAGCTGAGTGGAATGGGGTGCAGTGGGAGAAGCAACAGACTTGGTGGTGTTGGGAAGCAACACTGAGTATGTGGGGGTGGGTATGTTAAGGGAGTAGCAGCAACACACAAAGGAGAGGGAGAAAGAGTAAGAAACACCCATTGACTCCCATGGGGTGTTGAAAACAAAGTAAAAAAAGTAGTTCACTGAATGTATGCAGTAGAAGGATACAATAAAGCACACAAAAAAGGGATGGGTGGTACACTTGAATTATTCTCTGCCACTGGTAATTACTCGGGCTGCATCCCAATCCATCGTAATTTAGCACACCATGCCACCTCAATTGGAACCCAGCCATATGCAAATCAGTCTTGACCCTGCTCCAATGAGAAGAATCCAGCCTGACATGCAGGAACATAAGCAACCCAGGACCGGCTCCACTCTAGTTAGGGCTCATCAGCCAGGTATAGCTTGGTTCCAGTGACACATTGTGCATGGCACCCATCTCTGGGTATACCCGTCACACTTAGGGTGACACAGTAAAGTACACAAAAAATTGTGGATAGAATGCTTGAATTAATCTCAGCCACTGGTAATTACTCGGAGCTGCATCCCAGTCCATCGTTCTTTTGCACACCATGCCTCCGCAGTTTGCACCCAGTCATATGCAAATCATTCTTGACACTGCTCCAGTGGGACCAGTACCTGAGATTAATTCAAGCATTCTAGCCATCACTTTTTTGCATACTTTTTTGTGTATTTTAGTGTGTTTCCCTAAGTGGGACAAGTATGCCCAGACGTGGGACCCATACGCACTCCGTCACTGGAACCAAGTTATACTTGTTTGATGAGCCCTAACTAAAGAGAAACCGGTCCTGGCTTGCTTGTATTTTGGCTCAGGGAGGGCCTGGCCTGGCAGTTGGGGCTGAACTCTTCCTATTAGGCATGGTCAGGACTGATTTGCATGTGGCTGGGTCCAAACTGAGGTGGCATGGTGTGCAAAAGAACACTCTTTAGTGTAGAAGGATACAAGTCATCCTTTCAAAATGATGATAAAGAAGCCATGCTCCATGGTAGGGACATGAATATGAAGAAAACCATTGAATGAGATGCAACCAAATGAGCCTGACAAGGAAGCTAATGCATAGACTAACCCAAAGTTCACTTTATAATTAGTGATTCTACACAATAGCTTTTCAGTAACAGCTAAAGCTTTCTGTAGATGAGATCTAAAAAAACACACTGTTTATTTGGCATCTTAGGACCAGCACAAAACAGAAACATGGAGTGCGGGTGTGCATCAACTTCATGGAGGGGCTTCAGGCCCCACTTAGATACCATACAGTATGGGGCCTCTGTTCAAATATCGACAGCAAATCTGCTGCTGTATGCACAGTGGTATTCCAACATCCTTTTGAGGGTTGTCATGACACCTCTCATGTGAACCTCTTAGACATCATCTTATATCATTCCAAAAGGGTGGCCCTTTCCATACCTCTCAAGGGCCTTTTTGCTTATTTGCCAGTGTGCCCATGTGCAGGCACATGAGCAAAGGAACTTCCTTATTTGAGTGGGGTCATGCCCCCTCTTGAATGAGTTATAGTTGCACAGTGGGTGCCAACACAATGAGTGTTTAGAGAAAGGGACTCAAAAACATCAGTTGTCCCCCAACTTCGGATGCCTCTTCCTTTGTGAGAGACATTAAGACTCTTGCCTCTGCTGCAGGTCCCTTTCACTCACACAATGTTTCATGGGCAATACCTTTGTCAGGAAGGGCATTTTCTCCTTGCGATCTTCAGACGCCAACCTATGATGCTAGTAGATAACACATAGCAGTTTAAATGCCCAGACGTGGGTCCCTTGCTCACTTTGCCACTGGATTCAAGCTAGCCTGGCTGATGAGGGGTATTATCCTGAAACTGGTCCCAGGATGCTTGTTTCCGGTCGAGGGAAGACCTGACTTGGCAGTTTGGGCTGTGCTGTTTCCATGAGGAACAGAGTCAAGACTGATTTGCATATGGCTGGGTCTGAACTGGGGTGGCAAAGTGAGCTAAAGAACAATGATGGATTCAACCCAGATCTATGATGACTAAGGGTGTGTGCCTGAAAAGTTTCAGCACTCCGTCCATCATCTTCTTGTGTTTGCTTTGTTTGCCTTAAGTTGACAGGGTATGCTAAAATGTGGGTCCCTTGCTCACTTTGCCACTGGATTCAAGGTAGCATGGCTGATGTGGGGTGGTACCACGAAACCGGTCCCAGCCTGCCAGACAGTAGATATAGATTGGATGTAGTTCCTAGACCATTAAGAAAGACCTTTAAGTGGACCTGGCTATTGTCAAAGGAAGGAAGTAACAGAAGCCCATCAAATAGAAAGGTCAGTCTCTGATCCCTTTCTGCTCGATGCTTTCCCCAGAGGTTAGCCCACGTGGGAGTTGTGTATCAACCTAGCGAAGGAAACTCAGCTCCTATTCTGGCAATTTTCCTGCAAGCATTGTCTGTCAGACTATATTTAAAGAACAATGACATGTTGCTAAGTAACTATGTGTGAGATTAAACACACAAGAATTGAGTCTGGGGCAATACACACATTATTATCCTGCAAACCTAGCATAAATATGGGATAACATCTCCCGATCAGTGGTCCAGGGATATCTCACTAACATGTGACAGGTGGTCCACAGAAGTGGATGGGAGAAAATTTCCGAGTTCCAGAGCAGATGCTTCTGGAAAGCCTGCTCCATTCTCAGGTCAGGAACATGACCTGAACCCCTGCTACTATCTTTCAAAGAGTTCTGCTGGAAGGAGACTTAAAGTAAGGGACTTTTACTGAGCATTAAAGGGTACTGGAGGTTCCTAGCAGCGAATCTCCCTCAAACAAAGCAACGCTTAGCTCAGCTGCATATAGAAAGAAAGGCCTGTGCAAGAATTACTGAGCAAGAATGCCAAGTACTGAGAGACTTATGATGAAGGAGCTGCGACACCCGGAATCAGTAGAGCAGGTTCACCCTTCAACCCCTGTTTGTGCACCACCCAGTATGTCTTTCATTAGCCCTGAGGCCTGTCTTCAGAAAGTGCTATCCTGGAGGACAGACCCCTATCAATTGAGGCCAGGTGGAGGTGCAGTGTTTCCCATGAGCTGGTGGCATTCGGATGCTGGCTCATAACCACAAGCTTGTGTTGCTGGTATAATTTTCAGCATTAGAGAACCAGCAAACAAACTTGCTTTGGCCCTACTTGTGTAGATCATGCCATAACTTGGAAACCTGGTTCATGGGCAAGGATTGGCATCTCTAGACCTCTATTGAACTCCCCTAACAACCCGCCTAGTCAGCTGGCATCAGGACTTCTTAGGGGTTTTCTTTCTCATTGTTGAAGTGGGGATTCTGTGTTGGGCCAGCGTGACTGCTTGAGGGAGTCTCACCTGAATCACAAATGGAGCTAAAAGACTGCAACCAGCATTCCACCAACTTGATGAAGTCAATCTGTCATCCACTGCCCAGCACAGGTCACATGGAAGAGAAGGCTGTGGCCAGGTACAATGCGTGAGACCATTTTGTTGAACTTAAAAGAAGCCCTCACAAAAAGACACCCAGATTTGGTGAGAACATTCTTCTGACCCAGGTGAGAGGTCCTAATGACCAGAAGGAATAAATACCGTAATATGAGTCTTAGAAATCTCTGTTATAAGCTATATAAAAGCTAGGAGAGACTATCATATTGGGGGCTTGCATATACTACAACAGGGGAAATCTCAAAGTAATAATATTGAGATTGTTAGCTCTGGTTTTCTGATTGACCCATAGTAAATGTGTTGATATAATGTTCTGCGAAGGTTGAGAGCTGTATTCCTCCCTGGCATGAAACCTGATTGGTCCAGGTGTACCAATCGCGGGATGACTTGGATGAGGCGATCGGCAAGTACCTTGGCGAGGATTTTCGCTTCCGCGTTTATCAGCGAGATAGGCCGGTAGGACGTGCATTTATTTTTTGGTTTACCCTCTTTGTGGATCACTACTATGGATGCAAGACGTTGATCCTCGGGAAATGCCCGTAGCTCCCGACTTTCATCATACATGTTTTTTAGATGGGGGGGTCAACGTGGTTGACCCGATTTTATACAGCTCAACCGGGATGCCGCTGGGCCCTGATGCCTTCCCCGATCGGATATTTCGGATCCCCTGTGCTATCTCTTCCTCCGTTATGTCTTCCTCCGTAAGAGTCAGGGCCTCTGCATCCAGGGCCTGGATGGGCATGTCTTCAAGTAATTCTTTCGCCTCCTCTGCTGTTGATTTCCCGGAGGGTGAATACACCTCCGTGTAATAGGTTGCAAATTCGTTCGCAATTGCTTGAGGCTCCCTAAACTGTTCACCATCTTTTGAGATTAGAGTGGTAACTATCCTATTGGCTTGTTCCTGCCGGTCCAGCAAGGCCAGCAATTTCCCTGTCTTATCTCTTAGCTCATATATTTTATGCCTGGTTGCCATATGTTGAATCCTGGCTGCAACTGTGGCCATGTCTCGATACCCTTTTGTTTTGATATCAAGAATATGCCTAGTCTCCTCTGTGTTATTGTCTGTGAGCGCACCCTCAATGTCCAGGATTTCACCCTCGATTTTTTCCATCGCTGCTTTTTTCTCTTTCCTGTGCCCCGCAGTTAAGGAAATAGCCTGACCCCGTACTACGTTTTTTTTTTTTTTTTTTTAATTTGTTGTGGGTTAACATTACCTTGGTAGGTGCTGAAATGTTTTTTTTTAATTTTTTTTATTGATTTCAATGCACAAAAACATACAATAAATGCAAGTGAAATAATCCTCTTGTGGGGAAAGAAAAGAAAGAACATACCCCAACCCACCCCCATCAACAACACAGGCGGCAAAGCATCATACAGTGGTAGTATAGTAATCATGGAAAACGAATATGCAAGGAGGAGCAACGAACACTCGGGGCATGACCCCGCATCCCGGAGATGACTGTACAACAATTCAAAGCAACCAGTTCATATCAAATCCGGGTGGATGAGCAGATAGGTAGTGAGAGGCGCCCAAAAGTCCCTAGGGCGTGAGGCTTCAGGCAATTCCTCAGCATAAGTCTCCAATGTATCCCTGCAATAAAGTAAATCACGAACCCATTTTTTCACGGTTGGTACCGTTTTGGCCCCCAACAAATCGCCACAGCTCTTTTAGCAAACAGAGTGGCCACAGCGACTATCCTCCTATTACAGGGTTTTAGGTTTTTCACGAAGCCAAGCAAACAAAGTTCCGGTGTGCAATGCACTGGTTCGAGCACAACATCAGAGAGCACAGTCGCCACTTTCCCCCAAAACGCAGTGATGCCAGCGCACATCCAAGCCAAATGTAAAAATCAGCATCAGCATGTCCACACCGCACACAAC
Organism: Calotriton arnoldi; assembly: GCA_963921515.1. Classification (NCBI taxonomy): domain Eukaryota; kingdom Metazoa; phylum Chordata; class Amphibia; order Caudata; family Salamandridae; genus Calotriton; species Calotriton arnoldi. The sequence continues at coordinate 32,136 of CAWUFW010017723.1, read as the reverse complement.
TAGCAGATTCACGCAGACCATACCTACAAAGCTGGAGAGGGGTATAATATAATTGGTGCAAATATTTAAAATGGAGAATCCGGAGATTGCCATTCGCCGTAAGGCGACCAGTGAGCTCACAACAGTTCTTCCAAACATCCAACGTAAATGAAAGCCCTAGTACAGTCTGCCATTTAAGAAAGGAGGGCTGCTCCTCAAGCTCCCGTTCACGCATAGAGGCATCATAAAGTTTGGTAATGAGACCCTTTCGCACCTCCCCCATCAACATAGCCTGCAAGGCCCGTAAAGTCACTGGCTCCGTCGGATAGTCCGGATAAAGAGCTCTGACTGCCTGCCGGACTCTGACATATGTAAAGCTTAACATAAATCCGCTGGCTACAGACCCCTGCACATCCTGCAAGGACCGGAAGCGACCCTGCTCGTACAGATCCCCCATCCGGGAGATACCCACCGCAGCTAGTTCCCGCATAGCAATTTTTTCCCGCGCAGCAGATATGTCAGGATGCGAAGCAAGCGGTAAAAGCGGGGCATATAAGTACGGAAGCCGTGCTCTTTTTGCAAGCATCTTCCATGCCCATGCGGTGCATAATACTGGGTTGATTTCGGTCCTAGGGCCACCAGAGCCCCCAGAGAGGGTCGCAGCCTGCAGAGGTAAGGGAAATACAGCGTCCGACTCAATAGCTAGATGAGGTTGGAACTTTGGCGGATAATGCCAATAGTGTGCAAATTGCGCTTGTGCGCACAAATAATAGAGGCGAAAGTCAGGAGCTTCAAACCCCCCTCGAAGAAATGGTTGTGTTAAAATATCCCAACTGCAGCGAGGCTTCTTTCCCCCCCACACAAATGTAAGGATCGCCGATTGGAGCGTCTGGAAGAGCGCTATATTCAGCTTGATAGGGATATTAACAAAAAGTAAAGTAGCTTGGGCAAAAAGTCATTTTCACAACTGCAATGCGATCCGCCAGGGAAAGAGGCAATCTCGCCCATCGTTCCGCCTGTTCAGCTATGCGTGTGAGAGCCCGACCATAATTCTCAGAGATCACCCTAGCAGGGTCTCTGTGCAACCAAACCCCAAGATACCGCACTGGCTCGTGAGTCCACGCCAACGGGAAATCCAATTCTATCTCCTTAGTACCAGCCGTCAGCGGAAACACCACCGATTTAGACCAATTGATACCCAGGCCTGAGTAGCGCTCAAATGTAACATACTCCCGTAGCAATTGAGATAAATAAACAGCGGGATCTCGGACGTACAACAGCATATCGTCGGCATATAGAGAGACGACAAGTGGCCTGTGCCGAAATTGTAATGCCGCAGCTGCATGCTTTTGTCTAAGTTTACAGGCCAGCGGTTCCAGCGACAAGGAGAAAAGCATTGGTGACAGGGGGCAACCCTGTCGCGTGCCCCTATTAATGGGGAACGCAGAGGACACCCAGCCGTTAACCCGCACGCGAGCAGCCGGCGCAGTGTATAGCACTCTAATCCATTGAAGGAAAAATGGAGGAAGACCCATTCTAGTGAGAACCGTAAACATGTAATTCCAGTTAAGGGAATCAAAGGCTTTCGCCGCATCAAGCAGCACTGCCACCGCCTGAAAGTCGGGGTCAAAATAATGGAGAGTGGAAAACACGGTCCGCAGATTATGCGTAGTGGAACGTGCCGATACAAAACCTGACTGGTCAGGCAAGACTAGCAAAGAAATTACTGGTTGCAGTCTGGTGGCAATCATCTTTGCCAGAATTTTAGCATCGATGTTAATGATCGAGAGGGGTCTATAGGATTCACACCGATCTGGGGACTTATCTGGCTTTAACAGGGTGACCAGCAGTGCCTCCCGAAGAGTGGGCGGGAGTTCCCCCTCGTCATAAGCCTCCGCAAACACAGCCAGCAACCGAGGAGCCAGATCATCCGCATAGGTTTTATAAGAATTCGCTTGGAAGGCCGTCCATGCCGGCCGCTTTACAGGTGGGCAGTGACATAATGGCTAGCTTGACGTCTTCCACATCAAAGGGCTGCGTTAAATATTCCCTGTGGGCATTTGAAAGCCACCCGAGTGCTACATCGTCAAGATAAGAATCTATCTCTGCCGTCAGCGGGACATCATTGGCTGCATAGAGCGCAGTGTAGAATTTCAATACAATATCACTAACTTCAGAAGACGAGTAACGTGTTACCCCCTCATCGTCTACAAGTTCCCTAATACACTCCTGACTGCGAGGTGTGGACAATTTCTGCGCCAAGGAACGACTAGGGCGGCCCCCCTCCCCATAGTAGCGGGCAGAAGTGCGACGCGCACGATGCTGCAATTCCCTATCAACCGTTTCATTATGCTCAGTGACCAAGTCTCTAATTTTAGCCAGAGTATGTGGGGAGGGATTACCCTCATATTCCCGTTCAAGGACAGAGATCTCCGATGCCAGTTTATTAATTCTACGCCGGATATCTAGGAGAACTCCAGACTGCGCTCCAATGCAAGCCCCCCGGATTGTCACTTTAAACGCTTCCCACAGAGTCCCAGCACTATCGACGGATCCCTCATTATCGTGAAAAAAATGTCGGATTGCCTCACCTATAGAATGTTTAAACACTGGGTCTGCTAGTTCAGTAGGCTGAAGTCTCCATGCAAAAGGCGGTCTTTGACATAGCGGTATCTGTAAGGCAAGAACCACCGGGGAATGGTCCGAAAGTGTACGAGGCATATGTCCAACTCGCACTGCCCAGGGGCAGACCTCTTCAGAAACAAGCCAGTAATCTATACGGGACCAAGTCCCATGCACAGAGGAAACGAACGTACTTTCACGCCTCCCCGGGTGCTGGAGACGCCAGATATCCAATAGGCGACCCGCATCCAATATCCCCAGAATGGTCTCCGCTGCCTGTTTAAGCCTTCCCGTACCACTGCCAGCTCTATCCAAGGTGATATCCAAGCATACATTAAAGTCGCCCCCAGATTATCTCAGCCGGCGGGAACCCCGAAATGCGGCGCCACACATCCGAGAAAAAGGACGGATCATCAATGTTTGGCCCATACACGTTTACTAATAGTACAGTCTTGCCGCCCAATTGACCATACACAATCGCCACCCGCCCCTGCCATCTGTATCAGACTTAATCAAAGTGAAGGGAACCCCTTTCTTAATAAGTATCATCACACCTCTCGAGTAAGTGGAGAACGAGGACTCAATTTTCGTAACGGCCCACTTCATGCGAATTTTTTGTGCAGAGTCCTTAGTGAGGTGAGTCTCCTGGAGGAGAGCCACCTGCACCTCCAGTCTATCCAAGTGTGCGAAGACAGACCTAATCTTCTTCGGAGAATTAAGTCCACGAACATTCCAAGTCAGAAATTTAACCAATCCGTTCATACCGTACAAACAGCACTGAATATATACCTATACACTGTATCATACCAAACAAATAAGGGATACTACCATCAAACAGCACATCAAATGCCAGAAACAAATGCACCAATAGCCGCCCATGCAATCCCCCCCGCCCAAACCCCCCACCCACTTCAGCGTCCCCAACTATGCCAAAGCCATCCCAAGACAAGAAAGCCCCCCCCCTACAACAGAAACAAGCAAAACCATTTTGCATTTGGGGTTCTCCCATTCGGGGGGCGTAGAGTGCAACTGGCCTCCCATCAAATGGGAGGTGGCCGGGCAATTCTAATACCTGTGCCTAGAAGTCAAACCAGTGATCCAACAACACACATTATAATAGAGGCATGGTGTCGACAGAAATGAGAAAAGCATATCAATAACATATATCCATATGATGACATTATCATAGTGCTTCCCGGAGAGAACAATAATAAGCACACCCAAAGACAATAATACATAACAATGCTGCAATTCAATCCTCTTCATCATGCGGCGCGCCTGACTCGCGTCGTCTACGTTTCAACTGCTTGGCATGCTCCATGGCAGCTTTAGGGTTAGAAAAATCTTAAAATCCCCATCTTGCCCTATGCGCAGGCGTGCGAGGGTACAACATGGCATAAGGTACTCCCTCAGATTGTAAAAATGTCTTCACTGCACCAAACTCCTCCTAGCTGACTGCACCGCAACTGTGAAATCGGGGAAAAATGCCAGCGCGCTGCCTTGATGTTCTATGGCCCCCTTATCCCTGGCTAAACGTAAAATGGTGTCCCGGTCTCTATAATTTAAAAGTCTCGCTATAATGGGACGAGGGGAGCCCCAGGGGCGGTCGCGCTGCCAGCGAGCGATGAGCACGCTCAACTATAAACATGTGGGATAGGTGTTCAGTGCCAAAGATATCTTTGAGAAGAGCTTCAATGTAGGTTTCCATCCTCCCCACACTGGTAGATTCCGGCAGCCCCGTCATCCTGATGTTATTGCGACGGGACCGCGCTTCCAAGTCTTCATTCTTGGCTTGGATGAGGGAGAGCACCTTTTCCATATTTAGCGTCTTACCAGACACCTCGCTGAGCCCATCCTCCGTGGCTGAAACACGTTGTTCAACTTCCCCCATACGGGCATTTTGTTTTTCAAATTGTGCGGACATATGATCTAGCCGATTGTTCACAGCTGCCATTGTGCCCTCTATAGATTGGAGGCTGCGTTGCATGGCCAATAAGGTAGCTTCCAACGAAGGGGGGTTGTCTCCATGAGCATCCGCCTCCGAATCCGAGGCGGCCCTTTGTGATGTTTTAGTAGGCCTACGGGCCTCAAACGTGAGGCGCGACTGCGCCTTGTCCGTTCTCCCCATGTTAAGTGTAGCAGGGCACACACCAACCTCGTAGCAATGCACAGTGCAGAGTGAATCACACCTAGTCCCTACGCTAAGTTAAATGAGGGATAGCGTATATAAAATCCTCCAGTCACCTACACCAGCGCCAGGAATTCAGGGCCCACTGCTACCTTACCGCTATCAGGGGTGCACCTCTCAGCAGCTCCCAAACTAAAGTCACAGCACCATCAGCAGGCAGGCACATTCGCAGTGAGGAAGAAGATAGGCAGTCCACTGATGCGCAGGGGAGAAAGCACAGTCTCAGTTTCCCAGAGACAGAACGTCACTCACAGCCCTCCTCAATGCCCATCCGGAGCAGAAGCAGAGATGGAGCCAATCCCAAGCAAGCCAGTCTAACACGGGTATGATGATATGGGCCCAGCAGTTCCACGAGCCAGCCGGAGCCGATCAGGAGCAACGCCAGGCCCAGACATTCACTCCAGTACAGCCCATAAGTGCCCCACTGCCGCCGCACATGCAACCCACAGATCCCAGCAGCAGCTCGCAGAGCGCGGCGCCAGTCCTGGGCCCCCACCCGCCTCCGCAGTTGCCGGCCCGCTAAGGCGCCGCACCCCACTTACCACCACCGGGCACCCGGGGCCCGCATGCAGCAATCAGGTGCAGTCCAGAAATCCGATGCGCTCGGAGTCTCGTCAGGTGGCAGACGTGTGTCGTAGGGCCGAACCTGCTCCGCAGTAGTCCACGCTCACGATGCAGCCAGACACCCCCGGCAAGCCACACCACAGCTACGTGCCGAAGCTGGAGGCCGATTCCACCACTTATCCCTGGTCCTCAGGATACACTGAGGCACCGCAGCTCAGACGGGCACGGCGGGCGCCATTTTGCGATCATCCGCCGATCAGCATGGAGTCCGCGTTAGCAGTCAAACCGCAACCAAAGCCAGCAAAACTCTCCGCCGGCCGCCTCAGGAGCACATCCCAGCTCTGCCCGACACCGCCGATGAAGAAAATGCGGCGATTTTAGGCAGATATTTGGCGGATTGTGGCCCGGCCGGGCAGAGCAGCACTAAGGTGCAGCCATTTTGCCGTGCGCCCTCTAGCGCCCCCCGTACTACGGTTTTGTATGCCTCCCATAGCGTTAACGTGGATTGGACCGACCCCATGTTTTGTTTAAAGTTGTTTTTTGTCGCTAATAGTAAGTTCTTTTTCATTTCTGGGATCTTTAGCCACCATGGATCTATCTTCGTCCTTCCCCCCTGTCGGGACCCCATTTCAGAGTACACCACCCATAGCGGTGAATGGTCCGATATTCCCCATGCCATATGTCGTATCTCTTTCAACTTCCCCATTAAGTCGGGCAATGTGATTATATAATCTATTCTTGAGAGGCTATTGTGGGCAGCTGAGTAAAATGTATATTGTTGTGCAGTGGGGTTGTAGGTACACCACACGTCTCCCAAACCCATCGCGTTCAGAAATTCTCACAGTTTAGAGTGAGTTTGTTGTGTGGGACACTGTGGGTATCTATCTACACTCACAGAGATCACAGAATTAAAATCTCCTCCGATCAGGAGTTCTCCTTCCGGCAATCCCAATAATATATCTCCTATGTCTTGGAATGTTTGTGTATGCAATGTTGGGGGGACATAGACCGAAACTACATTTATCACCTTCCCTCTCCAGGACCCCGAAACCACCACGTATCGTCCCAAGGTGTCAGCCCAGGTCCGATTCACCTCTAAGGGAAAGGCCTTTCTTCGTAGTATCCCCACCCCTCTAGAGCCGGACGTGAATCCTGCATGGGCAATCAATTTATAGCCCCATCTATCTAGGGCTTTACAAGTATTACCGACAAGATGTGTCTCTTGAAGTAGAGCTATGTCGGGGGTGGCGTTTTACGTATTGGAGTACCATTCCTCTCTTGATTCTATCAGTCCATTTATGTTCCAGGAGAGAAGTCTCATTCCCGGGCCTATGCCCCTATCGTCATCCTTTATTGTAGTTGTGGTGTTTGTTATGCCAATTTATGTTCGGATGTGTCCACCTTCGTTTCTGAGGATACCGCAGGTCCTCCCTGACTCTATGCCGAGCAACGGGTCTACTCATCCCAGCCTTTTTCATTCTTCCTGTCAAACAAGTGAACTCCCTATCCCTTAACCCATTATTTTGGGTAATCCCATACCCTCCCTTCCCATTGCCCTCTTAGATTCAGAACATGAATAACGATTACCCCCCTCCCTGCTTCCCTGCAATCCGGGCCTAGAACTGCCCGATCCCCCAACTATGCAGAGTGCCTGTCGCCCTTCCCCATTGTGTCTCAGGTCGGGGGGACTACGGGGATTTCCCTTCCTCCACCCGTCACCCCTTCTGTATTTAGGGGACACAGTTGATAACCATCATGGTCAGGTTAATAATTGAGTCTATTCAAACCAATTTGTCCCTTTTTTCATTATAGATCATGCTTCATGCTATTCCTAGCACCCCTGAGCCTCTTTTACTTAGCTGTGTCCATTCCATTATTCCGAGGCGGATCGTCCATCACTATCAGTCTCTCTCCGAGCTTCGGGCGTCACCGGTGGATCGATGCAACAGTTTCTCGGGCTCCTGGAGTGGTGGTCTGTGTCTCTCACGACGATCTTTGGGGCTGTTTCCACCCACCACCCTCCAACCCTCCAGCCATTCCTTTGCCGTTTCTGGGCTCTCAAAGAACCAAGCTTTGCCCTCCGCTTCCACTCATAGTTTCGCAGGAAAGATCATGGAGTACTTCATTTCTCGCCTCCGAAGTTCCTGCTTGATCTCGGTGAAAGACCGTCGCTGTTTCTGAACCCTGACAGTGAAGTCCGGGAAAAAGGTTATCTCACTATTTTTGTAGCGAATAGGTGGCCCGCCCCTTGTAGTCTGTAGTATATTGCCCCTGTCTCGAAAGTTGAATATGCAGGCCAAGATGGGCCTGGGTGGCATTCCGGGTCTGGGCCTCCCCGCCCGGGACCCGATGCGCTCTTTCTACAGTGAAGAATTTTGAAAGTTTCTGGGGCCGCACATGTTTGGTGATGAGGTCTTCCACGAAAAGATCTGTTGCCGGTCCTTCTGCTCACTCCGGTACCCCAATTATGCGAATATTGTTCCGGCACGATCTTCCCTCGTATTCATCCAGTTTTATCTCAAGGTCGCGACAAGTGGCCTGAAGTTTTTTGACTTGTTGCTGCATGGCCTGTGAGTCTGTTTGGATACCTGCTACCGTGTTTTCCATCGTAGCTACTGTGTCTCTCGTTTTTCCCAAATCTGCTCTGAGCAATGTTACTTCACTCGTGACAGTGTCTAGTCTTTGCTCTAAGGACGTTCGCACTGTTATAATAGCCTTCATAATATCTCTAAGGGAGGGTTCATCTTCGGCTGTAGACTGTTGGGCGTTCAAGGAGCTCGGGGGCGCATTCTCCGTTTCTCCTGTGTGGGTTCTGCTCTTCGCAAACTCATCCAGTTTGGTCTGGTATCCTCCTTTCGGTCCCCTCCCCCCCATCGTCTCCGAGGGGTGAATGGAGCATCTGGTTATCCGCAGTTATTGCAATGAGGAGGGTACTCGCCGCCGCCTGTCCGTGGAGGGGAAGAAGTTCCCCTCCACACGGCCTGTCAGGTTTCCCCCACTCTCAAAGCCAAAATACAGTCCTTATTCCCCTAGGCTCTTTTCCTCCAGACCAGTCCCTGTGTCCATAATTATTAGTGCTGTGTTGCTCCACTCGGGACTTCGCTGTGGCCATGTGATATGGACTAGGTCAGATGCTACGGTTAGAGCTGCCCGACCTTGGATTCAAAGCCACGCAGCTTGGATCCTCGCCATGCGGTATATAGTTCATCAGGGGGCCCCGCTTAGTACTCGAGGAGCAGCCGCTGCACTCGATTGCCACTTGTCCAGGAATCGAGGCCAGAGGGCCACAATCTGTGCCTGGGGGGGGAATATCCCCTAGCCTCCTCTGTTCCTGTGTCTCCAGCTGTCCCTCAACTCCTCTCTGTCCGGAGGGGGGAGCCTCCTTTGTTCAATGGCGCTTAGTCCCTCTAGGAAGGGAGGGCAGGGGAAGAGGCCCCCGTTTCACTCCCGCTAGCCTTCCCACTGTTTCCCCCACCTCCAAGTCCTGCAGTAGCTGTGGCCCGCGTCCCGATCTCGGAGATGCCTCCAGTGGATTTTCAAGGGTGGGCGGGGAGGGGGTTCCTTATTTGCTTTGCTTCTCGTCGCGGTTGTTGTTAGTGGGCCCCACATCTTCCTCTCGCACCTCCGGCCACTCTGACACACTGAGCGAGCACAGTCGCGATGACGTCTTCTGCGATGCCCTGTCTGTGCGTCCCGAAGCTCCTGCCTCTCTCCTGCTCTATTCTGCCACCGCCTTTCACGCTGGGTCCCAGCTTCCACGGCAGGTAAGGCCCAACCTCCGGATTCGGATTCACGGTCCCTGCACACTGTTTGGCTGTCGCTCTTGCCCCGGCGCCGGCTCCGGACACTCAGCTATCGCCAACGGTCCCTGTACGGATCAACAACCACAATCTTGTCAGCGTGAACCACAAAAGTCACTAAATTAACCACTGCTTAACCCTTTGGTAGCTTGGCGCAAAAACAGTCAAGCTTAACTTAGAGGCAATATGTAAAGTGTTTATACAACAATTAAACTGTAATAAATCAAAAACACAACACATGGAAAATCCCACACAAATGTAGAAAAATAGAGTAAATCTTAAATTATTTGTCACAAAACCAACATAAATAAAACTTAACAAATTATTTGACACAAATCCAACAAAAATCCAATCAGTAGAACCAGAGTTATACATTTTTAAAGTTTAAAGTGAAAAATAGCACCTAAAAGATCAAAGTGCCAACTGTGGACACCTAATCGCGTGAAATCAGGGCAAAGTCGAAAGTTATGACTGACCATGATGTAGAGCGGTTCGGATACATGAAGTGAATTGGACCTGGTCTTTGCTTACCTTCAGTCTTAGTAGAAGATTTGAGAAAAATGTCTGAGAAGTTAAAGTTCAGCAGGACAAGGCAGCCAGCGATGTCTGAGGAGGAGGCATCATTGCCAGGGAGCCAGTGGATGAAGTCACAGTAAAGGATTCTTTGTTCTGACTTAGTCTCTTTTTTGGAAGTTGGAAATCTCCAGCAAGACGAAGCTGATGAGAGCTCCAGGAGGCTGGATCCCCCTTCTATGAGGAGCTGCTGAACAGGATTTGATGTTGAGGAGAAGAACGTAGCGGGAGCTACCGCAAAGTCAGGCCAACCGACAGGGCACTTTTTGGCTGAAAAAATTTCAAGTCCCAAGTTTAAGAGTTTGGCAATCGGAGCACTTTTAGCACCACTTCCAAGGGCCCAGGCCTGAAGCAGCACCACTTGGAGGGTTAGGACTCACTGAGGATGGGTTCAGGTGCAGGTTCAAGATGGTTGGAGCTTTTTCTGTCCCTGAGGCTTTGGAAGTCCTTAGTTCAAGCAGAAAAGTGGGTCTCAAGCAGCAGGGCAGGCCTCTGAGGGCACTAGGAAGGCTTCAGGAAGCAGAGCAGTCCTCTTGGTGGAGCAGAGCAGTCCTCTGAAGCACTCTAGGCCACAGGTAGCAGTAAAGTCCTTGAGAGTTCTCAGCAGGTCCAGAAGTGAACTGAAGAGTGGGTTTAAGGGTCCTGTCTTTTACCTGGTGCTTTGAAGTGGAAGAAACTTCTAGAGTTTTCTCACCCATAGAAGTGTCTGGAATTTCCTGTGTCCCTGCCCTGGTCCCAGGCTCTCTGGAGTCACAAAAGTCTAGTGTGAAGTTCTGTGTGTGTGCTGATGCAGTGTCTTTGAAGTGCATGTGGGGATGTGTACAGCTCCACCCCTCTGCAAACATCCAGTCCCCCTCTTGTGTAGCTGTCTAGGAGAAATACACAAAGGCCAGCTGGCAACTACACCTAGGCTTCTGACCCAGGAAAAAAGCTGCAGGCACCAAACAACTAGGACAAAAAAATGCCAACTTTCTAAAATTACCATTGCCAAAACTGTGACTTAAAATCCAACTTTACCATTAAAGAGGATTTTAAAATACAATTCCTTTGACACCAAACATGACATTTCTACCTGTTCCCAAGCAAAAGTTACCACTAATTAAATGTAATAAGGTTAGGCAACGTAATGTTATCCGTTGGGAGGAGTAGACCTCACAATAGTGAAAAACATATTTGTGAATTTTCCACTACCAGGACATGTAAAACTGAAAAGTACAGGTCCAACTTTTTAAATGCAATGCACCCTGCCCTATGGGCTGTTTTGAGAGGACCTGGCCTGGCAGTTTAGACTGCACTTTTGCCATGAGGAGCAGGGTCAAGACTGATTTGCATTTTGCACTGAGGTGTCATGGCGGGTGAAAAATGATGGTTTGGGATGTGGCCTGAGCGATTGCCAGTGGCTGGTATTTAAAAAGAAGTTTTAGGCTTGGCAAAAGGTTTATTTTGCCAAGTCAAATGGCAGTTTATAACTGAACACATGTTGCAATGGCAGGCCTTAAACACGCTTTAATGGGCAGATTAGGTGGGTGGCACAATAAGTGCTGCAGGCGCACTGGAAGCATTTTATTTACTGGCCCTGGGTATACTGTATACCACTTTACTAGGGACCTATAAGTTAATTAAATATGCCAATCAGGTGTAAGCCAATTTCATCGTGTTTTAGGGAGTAAGCACAAGCACTTTAGCACTGATTAGCAGTGGTAAATGCACAGAGAGCCAAGGCCAACAAAGCCAATTTCAGCAAAAAGTCTGGGATAGGAACAGGCTGACAGGTCTACCACCTTAATAATATTTTGGCAGTCAATATTTTTACTACAACATTTTTGTAGCACTGTTTTTTGGTCAATGATTTTCTAACATGCATCTGTTTGTCCCAAATGATCCTCCCAGAACTTCCAAACAAGGTTCAAGAAGTAGCCCCACCATGGCACCCTATAGCCTTACCCTACTTATGAACACATGACAGCAACATTCAACATACATCCAGCAAGATCAATCTACCTCTTCACAGAAACAAGTTAAAAAAAGTCTGTATTAAAAACCAGATACAACATTGAACAAGGTCTGTAGGTGGCAGTGGAGCTGTATTGGCTACTGCCAAGACTATTGTATGTTGCCAAATGAACCTGTAAGCTTCTCAAGGAAGGTTAGTGCTGTTGATACCGCCCACCTGGTGTGCTGCCGGAAACATGCTCAACACAATACTCACCAGCTGAAACCATCACATTTTATACCACCACAGCACCAGGACTTAGTAATTCTCTCATTGATGAGTACCCTTATCCTTAAAACATTGTGGAACTTCAAACCCCAAAATTAAACACATTGAGACTTGTACCTTGAGCACCATGCCCAGATTCTGCCATTTTTCATCCCCAAAGCACAATCTCACTGTTAGAAAGTGGATTATTAGTAGCGTCAAAGGTATATCTGCCACTGGCAATAAGGTCACTAACACAGTATAGGGCTCAGAATAGGTCTTAGAAAATTATTCCCATACTCAACCCTTGGTAGCTTGGCTGCAAGCAGGCAGGCTTAACTTCAAAGACAGGTATAAAGCCTTTAAAAACACCAATTCAGTAAATAATTAAGCCACAATGCATAATAAAAACCCAACACCAATTTATAACAATAGGAAATATGTTTATCTTTAAAAGGACACCAAAATGACAAAAATCCAATGTAGGGAACCGGAGATATGAATTTTTAAAGAGTTTGCATTATATAGCACATAGAAACCTATAGCGCCTTATCGGGACATCTGGTGGCGATAGGCCGGGTCAAAGTCAAAGTTTCAGGCCGACCACAATGGAGCCCTGCGCGGCTACCCCTCGTGGTAGGTCTCAGTCATAGTTTTTACCTTCTGACTTAGAATCTTTTCTGGAATTTTTCTCTCGAAGCTGTCAGCCTGTCCGGATTCGGTGATGGTTCGCCGGATTGCCTTGCGACGAGCTTCCGGTCAAACTTATGGAAGTCCGACCTCCGGAGAGTTCCAGCGGGATGAACCAAGGATCCAGGCCGGCTCGCGGTTAAAAGCAGGCAGCTTGGCTCTCGCAGTTGCTCCTGGTCACCTTTTCTTCATTCGGTCTTAGAAACTTTTACGGAGCTTTTTCTTTCGGGGTCCCTAGATGCTCTTCACCAGGCCAGATTCTGTGAGGGTTCGCCAGCCTCAGATTGCGCCCACTCCCGGTCAAACTCTGGAAGTTGGACCTACGGAGCTTTTCAGTGGGACGAACCTGGACGCAGGCCGACTCACGGTTGAAGGCAGGCGGCTTGGCTGGCCAGGTTGAGTCCACTTATGGAGCTTTTTCCCAAAGTTGCTCCAAAGTTCTCCAAAGTTCTGGAACTTTTTCCTGAAGTTCCCCAAAGGGTCCCAAAGTGTCACAAACTTACTACAAGGGTCTGGAAGCTCCAAGGTGGTCCTTGAAAGTTGAGGACTTCAGTTCCCACAATCCACTTGGACAAAACCCTTACAAATCCACTGGTAGTACTCCAGGTTGAGGATTCTTGGTGGTGATGTTCCAGGTGAGCTCTGTTAATCTGTAGCTTGCAGGGAGTCCACTCTTTAGTCCTTTTACAGCAAGGTAGTCCACAGGGCTGTAGTTCCAGATGGTGCAGAAGGCGCAATCTTCAGAGTGCAGGCCTTAGTGATTGCACATCAAACTTCTCAGCATGGCCCTTCTTGCTTTCTTAGGTTTCAAGCAGCAGATATGGGAGGCTCTGCCCCTCTCAGATACTTATTCCAAGTTCTCTGGGTCAAGCAGGAGGGCACTCCTGTCCAATGGGGGGCAGGGTAATGCCCCGACATATGACCACATCCTTCAGAGTGTGGCACTATTTTGTCCCAGAGTGCACCAAATCCTCCAAATTCATCATGGCTGATTTTCCAGCAGGGACAGAAGAGTGGGCTAAACTCACCCCTAGGATGGCTAATCTCCATATTCTCTCCCCTTTGCATCTGCTCATTCCTTCCTTATGCCTAGGATCTGGCTGAGTTCAAAAGAGTAGAGTTGTAAATGACACTGGTGTCTTCCCCTTCCCTTGAAGTCCATTGTTTATGACTCCTCCCCCTGCTCTGGCATTCCCGTGTAACAGAACACTGCCCTCCCAGCAGAGCTGGTTAACCCCGGGGGTTCTTTATCACCTCTTCAAAGGAGCCTGGCTAATCCACTTAACTCTGACCAATCAGGACACCCCACTGGAAGGCTGAATCTGGGCTTACAGACAAGAAAGTCTTATAACTTCTTGTCTGTACATTTTAGGAGAAATTCAACAATATCATATTGTTGGATTTATCAGTACCATTCTGGGAAGTCTTTGAATGCTATCTTTCACATTCTCCTATCAGGATTTATTAGTTAATAACTTCTTGCCATGTTAACCTATGTGGCAGGAGATTTGCAATGGGCAAATGACTTGGGACATTTTTCCAGCACCAGGGCTTATATAAACATATTTTAAAAGTACTCTGCCAATATCTACAAGACCCCCACCCCTGGAACACCTTGGGGAGACTTTAGGGGTTCTGAATATGTAGGAATATTGCAGATCCTCCCTCCAGAGTGCTCCTAGAACCAAAGTCGAGTTTGTGCAGCACTTCATCACAATGTGGGGAGTGAAATGTGCAATTTCACTTAACCCAGAGCATATAAAACTCATTTTATAAGGGTCCTCCTTATAAATACCTGACCCCCCACCCGTGGGACACCTAGGGGAGACCCTGGGGGTACCTAATATGCCCAAACATTGTAGTTTATCCATTTGTAAGTGCCCCAAACACCAAAGTCGAGTTTGGGCACAATTTACTTTTTAAAAGCAGTCCTGCAACACAGGGATACTTTTAAACTGACCTCAGGCTCAGCAGTGCACACATGCAAGTGCAGAAAGGGCTGCTGGCCTCTAAACTGCCATGGCCTGTTATATACTAGGGACTTAGAGATAGTTTCAATCCCCCTGCCCTATTATGTACTAGGGCCTTATAGGGTAGGTCAATCAATCAATCAATCAGGGGAATTGTAAGCGCACTACTCACCCGTGAGGGTCTCAAGGCGCTGGGGGGGTCATCAGATCCGTTTTAGCCAAAGAGCCAGGTCTTGAGGGTCTTCCTGAAGGTGTTCAGGGAGGGGGCGCATCTGATGTATGCCGGGAGCTCGTTCCAGGTTTTGACAGCGATGTAAGAGAAGGATATTCCGCCTGCTCTGGCTCTGTGGATGCGCAGGGTTTCGGCCAGTGCAAAGTTGGCTGATCGGAGGTTTCTTTTGGGTATGTGGAAGGTGATTCTGTCATTGAGGTATTTGGGTCCGGTGTTGTGTAGGCATTTGTAGGCGTGGGTGAGGATTTTGAAAGTGACTCTTTTCTCCACAGGGAGCCAGTGGAGCTTTCGTAGGTGTTGGCTGATGTGCTCGTGCCGAGGGATGCCAAGGACGAGTCTGGCGGCGGTGTTCTGTATCGTCTAGAGTTTGCGGAGTAGGGACTTGTTTATGCCGGCGTAGAGTGCGTTTCCATAGTCCAGTCTGCTGGTGATGAGTACATGGGTGACTGTCTTCCTTGACTCGGGGGGGATCCATTTGAACGTCTTTCGGAGGATGCGGAGGGTGTTGAAACAGCTGGAGGCAACAGCGTTGACCTGTCGGTTCATGGTGAGGGATGAGTCAATTACGATCGTGAGGTTTCTGGCGTGGTCCGAGGGGGTCGGTGGGCTGCCGAGGGCGGTGTGCCACCAGGTGTTGTCCCATGCTGAAGGGGTGGTTCCGAGCACGAGGACTTCTGTCTTCTCGGCGTTGAGCTTTAGGCAGCTGTTGGTCATCCAGACTGTGACGTCCTGCATTCCTTTAGTTGAGTCTGGCGGTGGTCGGGTCTTTGGTGAGGGAGAGGATGAGCTGGGTGTCGTCAGCATAGGATACGATGTTGAGGCCGTGTTGTCGGATGATGGCGGCGAGGGGGGCCATGTAGATGTTGAAGAGGGTCGGGCTTAGTGATGACCCCTGTGGGACTCCGCAGGTGGTTTCCGTGGGATTGAAGAGGAAGGGTGGAGGTCTAATCCTTTGGCTTCTTCCGGTGAGGAATGATCAGATCCAGTCTAGGGCGATTCCTTGTATGCCGGTTTCGTGTAGTCTGGCGACGAGTGTGCGGTGGGAGATGGTGTCGAAGGCTGCTGATAGGTCGAGTAGGATTAGGGCTGCGGAGTGGCCTTGGTCCAGGAGGGTGCGGATGTCGTCTGTGGCGGTGAGTAGGGCGATCTCGGTGCTGCGGTTGCTTCGAATCCAGATTGGGACGGGTCGAGGACGGCGTTGTCTTTGATGAATCTTGTCAGTTCCCCGTTGACTGTTTTCTCCTCCACTTTGGCAGCGAAGGGGAGGAACGAGATGGACCGGTAGTTCTTGAGGTCCGTGGGGTCAGCTGAGGGCTTCTTGAGCAGGGGCCTGACCTCTGCACGTTTCCAGTCATCTGGGAAGGTGCCTGTTTCGAATGTGGTGTTAATGGTGTGTTGTAGTTCGGGTGCGATGGCGGTGGCAGCTCTGTCGTAGATGTGTGGAGGGCAGGGGTCGGTGGGGGCCCCAGAGTGGATGCCTCTCATGGTTGAGGCGGTGTCTTCGGCTGTGATCGGCTTGTCATGCCAATCACAGGGGTACCCCAACCCATAGTGTACCCTAGTGTATGTAGGTGTTTTCACTGTATTCTAAGTGTCTCTTTCAGCATAGCACTCGCCCTGGGCCTAATTAGGCAGAGCCCAGGGTTAGTCAGAGTCAGTTACCACCAGTACCAGTCAGCAAATGTTGGGGGGCTTCCAGGGCACAGGATGACTTTGCAACACTCACTAACAGAAATGATAGACCAAAGGTTAACAAGCCCATCTGAGCAAACCAGGAAGTTTCATCTATGTACAACATCCCTCACATTCACCACACACTACATTTTTCATGGCATCTTGATATGCTTAATAGAACACCTCAAGGACATACATTCTGTACATGACCTTGAAAAAAGTAGAGATGTGTGAAATTTGCACCAAAAATACAACTGTTGCAAACAACTGCTGTATGCAGTTTGGTATTTCATGGTGCATTGTTACCATGCTTGCACGCGATAATGTAATTTCAGGAACTTTACAAAACGAGCAAAACACAAAATTCTCTAAAGTAATCAAATTACATCAGTGTAATATAAACCGCTTCTGGGCCTAGACAAAAGTAGCTTTTATTCATTTACCGTAATGTTGCCCCTCATCCACAGGAACATGCAAGTATAATAATCTTAGTTTCCCACATGTGCTTTACTCTTTCTGATGTTCCATGTTTAGTCTATGCAATTTGCATCAAAGTACTCCTCCTGAAGCTGACTTTTGTGTTCAATGAAAGGCATGGGACACATAACAACACCAGCATGGCTTGCAGGAGTTGAAATATGTGATAGAAATTACATAGAGAGATGAAACACCTCGTTATGTTACATGCTCTGTACTGATGCAGGCACACAAATTACTTCCATTTATAAATATATAGAACACCTTGAAACCATCAATGAACTTTCTGATGACATTCGAAATTCAACTCTTGGTGTCAGGGAAAATGTGAGGACCAGCTGTGACCAGTCACTTCAAAAAGCAAGCTAATGCTTCAGCATAACGCCATAGCGCCAATACCCCATATCCCCCTCCGCCCTACAGTGTGCAAGTGACACATAAAATGGGCAACCCAAAGTAAGGACTAAAATACCATCATTTGTTGGAGAAAACCTTGCTGCAGGTTTATTTTTGCACATGTAGGCAGGACAAAATTCGATCCAGGACGGCCAGTGAATGAGCAACCTAAACTAACCACACACCTGATTAGCCAAATAGCACCTGGATTACATACCAACAGGCGCTATACTCTTGGGGGGTCCTCACCCTGTGACCCCCTAACACTGAGCTCACACCAAGTGGTGGAGCCATACCGGGAAAGCCCCCAATTGCTCAGGCTTACAACTGCCAGTGAGACTAATGGGCGCCGTCGCTTTTTCCCCGGGTTCCTGCCGTAAGGCCTCACGGGTTGTTGGCCAGGGGCACACCCTCAGTGCTCCCTCTTTGGTTGGATTCTGCCCATAAACCCATCAAACAGCAAAAGAGGATGAGGGGCAGTGGTGGCCAGGTATTTATCCCTCCACCTGCGGCCCCCCTCCCCAGGTGCGCCTGCCCTGGAAGAGCTCCTGAAGTCAGGCTAGTGATAGCCAGCTGGTTGCAACCCCTCAGAACTGGATGGTCTTGGGGGGAGGGGAGCGGCCTGTGGGGCATGGAGATGCACCGCTAGGCCTCTGCCTGCAAAACTGCCATGTGCAGCCCCATTACTACAAATCACCTGTGAAATAACATCTTCTTTTGCCTGCATGCAGAGGGCTTCAGCAGGAAGAGTGTTGTTATGCCTGGAGTGCTGAAAATCTACACTCTGTAGCTCCAGTGATGTATAACAGGGGCTTAGGTCTATCACAGCATCACCCGGCCTAGAGAACTACTCCCACCTCTTGAAGATAGGCAGGTGCACACACATTCACTTCTGCCAGACACCAGTCTCTTCTTTGAGGCCATTTTCTGCACAATCTGAGTTACTTGCCTCTCATTGTCTCACATGTGGATTGAGTTCAGATGCAGGGCCTGCCAAAAGTAAATCACACTGCTACAGCATGAATAACTATAACAGCTCAGCAGGCAGACTTCAGGGGACACATAGATCAAAGTGGTTCTGTCTGTGAGGGCACCTTTACAATGGAGCCTTGTATAGGGAGCAGAAATGGCACAAAATACAGTACTAATCGAGGAGGTAAAACTTAGTACAAAACCAGGAATACACTCAAGAAGTACAAAACTCACTCCAAAAACCTCACTACACCAGACAAGTCTACAAGGCAGGGAACAGTCCGGCAGTGCAAGCAGAAGGAAGATAATGCATTTTTTAGTAGATGGCAGACCCCAGAACCGACTGGCAGAATCCATTTGCATCCAAGAACAGAATGCGCCCTGAGGGTACTCAGTGTGTCTGGAACCTGCTCTGCTTCAGCAAGCATCAACTGTCCCTTTCAGAAAATACACAAACAGTTCCAGAGGTAACCTAGCACCGTAATTCTTTCCCTTCGAAACTCACAGCCCAGCAAAAAATGCAATATTTAAATGAATCCTTCTTTGCTACTGCTTCATTGTGTGCTTGCTTCTGCTTTACATGTTCCTTTTGGGGAACGCCCGGAAGTTCACCACAGGAAGGTGCTGCTGTAGGGGTGAAAAAACACTAGCAAACAGCTCACTGATTTATTCACAAAACATGTCACTGACACTGACTCTGCCTGGTCAAATTCACATGTGAGTGCTAATGGTCTGCACTGGGAACCCGAAGCAGCCCTAGCAATTTTATCGGACTGGCCCCCACCCCCGGGTGTGGGGGCGGAGGTCAAGCGTGAAGCGCTGCTGCTCAACAAAACCGGCCCCCAGCACTGCTGCTTTTGTCACTGGGGGACGATATTGCAGCATCGCTGCAAAAAAGGCTCCCGCTGCTGCAAAACAGGTCCCCACCCTTCCAGCCTCCCGGGGAAACGCCTGATGCCCGCTGTAGCCAGTCCGGCCCTGATGGTCTGTCAGGAAACATCCAAATTTCCCAGAGGTAACTTCACCTCTGGTTTACCATGTGACATTCAAAGAACCCATCTCTTTGGGGGTCATAATTATACATTTTTGCAAGTTTTAAATCTGCGTTGAAAACACGTATAGGAAACGTTCTGCCATGTGGCATGCAATTTCATTCACTGCATTTCATGAATCGGTAGTTCGATATTGAAAACCCAGTTACTCAATGATATTTCTTATTAGCTTGAACAGGTCTTATTAGCAACGAACAAATTAAATTGTACCTGCAATGCCCAATTCTTTATTAGAAAATTTTGCTCAAGCATTGAATGTGCGTAATTTACCTAAAGGATGGGCTACGGTTTGAGTCTGTTGCAAGAATATTGGTAGCGCACAGTTTATTTAGGAAGTCTGCAAAGAAACGTTTGTTGGTCGCTTGATTTCTGATGTTTGGTGCTATAGGGCTAAAAAAAACATGAAGAAGCCCTTAGATTAACCCCCTGAGAGCCCTCTCATAGTTCCCCTGTGGGACCATTTTTAATATTGTACTTGCAAAATCTGTTTAATACAAGGAGCAGGGCTGCAAGGATTTTAACTATGGGTACAGTTTACCACAAATTATTACGGGCTTCCCTTTATCCGAGGAGGGAGATAACTGAAGAGTCGCGGTAGGAAGGGGGAAGAAATCTTTTGAAATTCGGACAGTAGCGGCTCGTGGAGGGAGTGCCGCGGGGCGGTGGGGCGGGGCGGGGGAGGTGCAGGGTGGGGGGTAGTAAACTACAGCATACGGCCGAACAGAGGTAAGTAAACAAATAAATAAATAAAGCAAATTTCGTTGCGCGCGCTGCATCGCATTTGGCAATGCAGCGCCCGCAATGAAATTCGTTTTATTTATTTATTGTTTACTTACCTCTGTTCGGCCGTATGCCGTAGTTTACTACCCCCCACCCCTGCTCCTCCCCCGCCCCGCCCCACCACCCCGCGGCACTCCCTCCACGAGCCGCTACTGAATTCTGAATAGACTTGGGATCTATTGTTCCCTTTATTTGAGGCCAGGCCGGAAGTTCAATTATGTGGGAGTAATTGGAGTAATTTAGCTATTTCTGCATTACACCTTGACACAGAATTACCGATAATTACGTGATTACTCCTGCTCACGTAATTTGGGGGGGAAAATCCTACCATGAGATTACATTTAGCAAGCGCAAGCCATCGCTCGCATTTGCTAATTGTGTTCTGCTGCATTTAGCTTCATTTCGTAGTGCATAAATGCCTCCTTACGTTCCTTTTGGATGCAAGGGCACATTTTGCGCTACAAAAGTAGCGCTAGATGCTGGTAGTAAGTTGGGGAAAAATCCTACCCCAAGAGCACATTTAGTGAGCGCAAGGAGCTGCTCGCACTGGGTGATCGTGTTCTTCTTCATTTAGCGCTATTTCTTACCGCAAAAATGCATCCACGCATCCATTTTAGATGAGAGGGGTCTTTTTTGAGCTAAGAAATAACGCTAAATGCAGAATTACTCTTCTCATGTAACTGCAAAATCTTGGGCACTTTTTAGGTAATCCCGCGGGATCACGCTACATGGAATTGTGCGAGTTATGCCCACCCCTACTTTGTTTACTGCTAATGACTTTTAAGTGTTTGTCCAAATGGTATATTTCCCATTATTCTTATGGGGAAATGTAATTTGAATTTATATTTATAAGGTTGGCAACTTTATAATCAATCTCTGGATTCTTTTCTGACTGCACTCTGCACTTTAATCATTCTTTTATTGGCAAAGCTTTAAACAACTTACTACAGGAACTCAACTTATCTTTTACCCTAGATGGGGACGAGGATATGTGTCCCCATAGGGCTTTACCTACATTTACAAGAAGGAACCACAATACTATTAATGACAACAATTTTATTTCTGCTTCTCTTTATTGTCCTGTTGAAGATTTTAAAATTAGGGCTAGTAATTTTTGTGATCATAATCCTCTGTGTATTTCTTTGTACTGTGGACCCTGCAAAAAAAAGTGGGTAATGCTTAACCAAGGTCTGAACTTATCCAAGTTCAGGCTCATAGTCTCCACTAAATTGGGATAATTCCCGAACATTTATGTAAAAGTTTCATTTCATGCTGTCTCAGAGATTTTTTTAACTGCCTTGAGCATAAGTCTATACTCATTGTGGTAGTTAATTATTTTAACTCAATCTCCCCGTACACAAAAAGGTTTTTGACTGTTTCTTGTAAACTAAATAGAGTTAACCTCCTAAATGGTTTGATCATGCTTGTTCCCTTGCTCATTGTAACTTTACTTCTACTCTTAAACAAATACTCATTTGTGGTACTGAAGTGGCTTTAAGTGGACTGAGATGTAAGAAGGTTATTAAATAGGGAAAAGCAGCCATGATGGAGGAGGCCTGGGATCAAATAGATCAGGCTTGTGCATTAAAACATAGTAGCACTTTTTGGTGGGTCATCGAATAACCCCAGCACTTAGACGGATCTGCTCCCCACCTCCCTCCAGCGCCTTGAGACCATCACGTGTGAGTAGTTGCGCTTTACTAACCCTTGATTGATTGGTCATAAATACCCCTTCTTGGGAGGTTGATGACACCACCTCCCTTTGCCCTCATATATAGGTGAATTAATGGGCCTGACACTTTTCTGGCACATAGGCTGGCCACTGATCATTCTTTTTCAGCAGAGGTGTCTTCAAGGATTTTTATTTACATGGAAAGAAGTATTAGAGACAACATGTAAGAGTCCAAAGGGTAAGACCCCTGGTCATGACTACTTCCGGGTATGTATATATGTATGGACCGTCATAGCGGCCGAAACGCGTTATGGCTGAATGAATTAAATAAACAAAAAAGAAATCCGCATTTGAGTCAGCTCCGTTTGTCTCACTTACTTCAAATGAGAAGTTGATATATATATATATATTCACTGAAAAAACCATAGGTTTCAGGGACGTTATAGTTAGAAATTTTCATTTAAAAAACCTTAGAAATTCACTGAAAAAACCACAGGTTTCAGGGACGTTATAGTTAGTTGGACATTTCACTCGTACAAAACTAGAGAAATTTGGCCGTTATAGTTAGTTGAGCTAACTATAACTTGCGCCCCCACAATGCACTGCTGATGACGTCACATATTACATCATTCATGACACGGTCAGTGACATCACTGATGACATCACTGATGACATCTCAAATGACATGTGAAGAAGACTGTTTGGTCGGTAACGCGTCGCCAATAACACGTTTTTTGAACACGAACCCTGGTGTGGGAGTCTCCTTTCTGGCCGAGTTTAGCGCTCGCGGAATTTCTTTAATATATATATATATATATATATATATATATATATATATATATATATATATATATATATATATATATATATATATATATATATATATATATATATATATATATATATATGTTCAACACAAGGCTCCATTTTTCCGGGGGCCCCCAATCCTGCAAGGCGGGCTCCAGAGCCAGGAATGGAGATCCTGGAAACTGCGGTTCTGCCACGAAAAAGAGGAGCCCAACACCGACTTGCTGACAGGCTGACGTTTATTCGTCATGAAATGTAGAGGACAAACACACTCGTAATCCTAACGCGTTTCAGCCTTAAGCCTTGCTCACAGGTGAGTGCACTATTTTATATGTAGTCCAAGTGGTCAAGTGGTCCGTTTTTCCGACCACCAGCCCCAGAATGCATCAGTTTTTTTAAATAAACAGTATGACCTGGCGCGCTATCCCATTCAGCTTAATAGCGTATTCTCGCAGCCAGTGTCACAATTAATCTTTTATGTCTGTAGATGCTTGCTGGCGTTTAAAAGTTATTTTCAGCACTGTGCAAGTTCCTCCACATTTCTATAATTGCTGCTTGTCATGCGGTGTTTCTTGGAGAAAGGAGCGCCTCTCTCCTCTCCCTTTCTCAATCAAAGTGCCGCCACATTGCCACGGAAATCCTTCGTGCTGGCGTGCCTCTGAGAGCGGATCATGCCCCCTCCATTTAATGTTCAACACAAGGCTCCATTATGCTGGGGGCCCCCAATCCTGCAAGGCGGGCTCCAGAGCCAGGAATGGAGATCCTGGAAACTGCGGTTCTGCCACGAAAAAAGAGGAGCCCAACACCGACTTGCTGACAGGCTGACGTTTATTCGTCATGAAATGTAGAGGACAAACACACTCGTAATCCTAACGCGTTTCAGCCTTAAGCCTTGCTCACAGGTGAGTGCACTATTTTATATGTAGTCCAAGTGGTCAAGTGGTCCGTTTTTCCGACCACCAGCCCCAGAATGCATCAGTTTTTTAAAATAAACAGTATGACCTGGCGCGCTATCCGATTCAGCTTAATAGCGTATTCTCGCAGCCAGTGTCACAATTAATCTTTTATGTCTGTAGATGCTTGCTGGCGTTTAAAAGTTATTTTCAGCACAGTGCAGGTTCCTCCACATTTCTATAATTGCTGCTTGTCATGCGGTGTTTCTTGGAGAAAGGAGCGCCTCTCTCCTCTCCCTTTCTCAATCAAAGTGCCGCCACATTGCCAAGGAAATCCTTCGTGCTGGCATGCCTCTGAGAGTGGATCATGCCCCCTCCATTTAATGTTCAACACAAGGCTCCATTTTGCTGGGGGCCCCCAATCCTGCAAGGCGGGCTCCAGAGCCAGGAATGGAGATCCTGGAAACTGCGGTTCTGCCACGAAAAAAGAGACGCCCAACACCGACTTGCTGACAGGCTGACGTTTATTCGTCATGAAATGTAGAGGACAAACACACTCGTAATCCTTACGCGTTTCAGCCTTAAGCCTTGCTCACAGGTAAGTGCACTATTTTATATGTAGTCCAAGTGGTCATTTGGTCCGTTTTTCCGACCACCAGCCCCAGAATGCATCAGTTTTTAAAAATAAACAGTATGACCTGACGCGTTATCCCATTCAGCTTAATAGCGTATTCTCGCAGCCAGTGTCACAATTAATCTTTTATGTCTGTTGATGCTTGCTGGCGTTTAAAAGTTCTTTTCAGCACAGTGCAGGTTTCTCCACATTTCTATAATTGCTGCTTGTCATGCGGTGTTTCTTGGAGAAAGGAACACCTCTCTCCTCTCTCTTTCTCAATCAAAGTGCCGCCACATTGCCACGGAAATCCTTCGTGCTGGCATGCCTCTGAGAGCGGATCATGCCCCCTCCATTTAATGTTCAACACAAGGCTCCATTTTGCCGGGGGCCCCCAATCCTGCAAGGCGGACTCCAGAGCCAGGAATGGAGATCCTGGAAAATGCGGTTCTGCCACGAAAAAAGAGGAGCCCAACACCGACTTGCTGACAGGCTGACGTTTATTCGTCATGAAATGTAGAGGACAAACACACTCGTAATCCTTACGCGTTTCAGCCTTAAGCCTTGCTCACAGGTGCGTGCACTATTTTATATGTAGTCCAAGTGGTCATGTGGTCCGTTTTTCCGACCACCAGCCCCAGAATGCATCAGTTTTTTAAAATAAACAGTATGACCTGGCGCGCTATCCCATTCAGCTTAATAGCGTATTCTCGCAGCCAGTGTCACAATTAATCTTTTATGTCTGTAGATGCTTGCTGGCGTTTAAAAGTTATTTTCAGCACAGTGCAGGTTCCTCCACATTTCTATAATTGCTGCTTGTCATGCGGTGTTTCTTGGAGAAAGGAACGCCTCTCTCCTCTCCCTTTCTCAATCAAAGTGCCGCCACATTGCCACGGAAATCCTTCGTGCTGGCGTGCCTCTGAGAGCGGATCATGCCCCCTCCATTTAATGTTCAACACAAGGCTCCATTTTGCTGGGGGCCCCCAATCCTGCAAGGCGGGCTCCAGAGCCCGGAATGGAGATCCTGGAAACTGCGGTTCTGCCACGAAAAAAGAGGCGCCCAACACCGACTTGCTGACAGGCTGACGTTTATTCGTCATGAAATGTAGATGACAAACACACTCGTAATCCTTACGCGTTTCAGCCTTAAGCCTTGCTCACAGGTAAGTGCACTATTTTATATGTAGTCCAAGTGGTCATTTGGTCCGTTTTTCTGACCACCAGCCCCAGAATGCATCAGTTTTTAAAAATAAAAAGTATGACCTGGCGCGATATCCCATTGAGCTTAATAGCGTATTCTCGCAGCCAGTGTCACAATTAATCTTTTATGTCTGTAGATGCTTGCTGGCGTTTAAAAGTTATTTTCAGCACAGTGCAGGTTCCTCCACATTTCTATAATTGCTGCTTGTCATGTGGTGTTTCTTAGAGAAAGGAACACCTCTCTCCTCTCCCTTTCTCAATCAAAGTGCCGCCACATTGCCACGGAAATCCTTCGTGCTGGTCGTGCCTCTGATATATATATATATCTCCTACTGGCGGTCGCCAGTAGGTATTTATAGTTAGGACCGCGTTTCTATTCAAAAAGCGTTTTTCTTTTGCCAATATCTTTGCCGCCATTTGACGAATCTTCGCAAAATTTTCAAAACTAATGGTTCACTCAGGTCAGCTCCTGTCTTGAAAGTTTAGGGGTGATTTGTCAAGCGGGGGCTGAGAAAAAAGTGGGGTCCCAAAACGCGTTTTCTCCATGTTAACAGGCTACAGCCCGAACTGCTGAACGGAATTACACCAAATGTGGCAAAAAGATAGCTCTTGGTTCAGAAAGCACCCTTTTTTTTAAATGGTGTAAATCCGTTCAGAAGTTGCTGAGAAATTCAAAAATTAAAAATATCGATATCTAACTACCGAGGAGGATTCGCGAACACTCCCGAGCACGAGCTTAATTCTCATTGGCTGCTAACACTCCAAAGCAGAATGTGTTGGCAGCCATCTTGTGACTCGGTAAAAGCGAGTCACAAGAAATCAGTTAAAAAAAGGTAAAAAACAAGAAAAGGGGGCAGGGAAGAAACACCCTGACCCCCTAGGCCTGGGACCCCCAGGGCCCAAAAAAGCATTTTTTTTAAAACCAAATCGACCGAATTTGCACTAAGTGCGTGAATATGGCCGAAAAAAAACCAAAGCACGGTC
Organism: Calotriton arnoldi; assembly: GCA_963921515.1. Lineage (NCBI taxonomy): Eukaryota > Metazoa > Chordata > Amphibia > Caudata > Salamandridae > Calotriton > Calotriton arnoldi. The sequence continues at coordinate 5,798 of CAWUFW010017723.1, read as the reverse complement.
TCCCACGCTTCGTTTCTTAAAGCCCGCGGGTGGGCAAGGTCCCGGGGGCAATGCCCCCAAGCCCCAGGGACCGCCACCTCCCCAGGGCTCTAAATAAATTATAGAAGTGTGGGGGGTGGCTCCTGCCCCTCCCCACACTGCCCCGGGGACCACCATCTCCCGGGGGCACACTTAATTTTCGGGCGGGGGCCTCGCGGGCCCCCCAAGCTCCGGGGACTGACACCTCCCCGGGGCTTCAATAATTTAAATAAGTGCGGGGGCTTCTGCCCCTCCCGACACTGCCCCGGGGACCACCACCTCCCCGGGGCACACTTTATTTAAATATGGGGGTCCGTTGTGGACCCCTGGCCCCGGGGACCACCACCTCCCTGGGGTTTTAAACACTAAGGGAGGGGGGCCATGCGGCCCCCCTCCTGGAGCCCTCGATGGCCCTGTGGACCACCACCCCCCAGGGCAAGCTCCTGCAATGTCCCGGTGTGCCCACCCCCGGGACATTGCCGCTTGCTATGGCAGAGTGGGAGCACGGCTCCCGCCCTGCCGTAGCAAACACTGCTTTGCTTCTTGGAAGCGAGAGCAGGAAACCTGCTCTCGCTTCCAAGAAGCTAAGCAGTATTGCTTTTGGGCAAAGGGAGCTGCATGTCAGCAGCTCCCGCTGCCCAAAAGCAATGCCGGCTCCAGCAGGAGGCAGGGAGCTGGCTGGGACCGCAGGGGCATTGGGGCTCCCCCCGCGGTCCACAACGTGAGGGCCGGTCCCGGGGGTTGGGGTCCCCGGGGCCAGAAGTCTCCAAGGGAAGGGGGGCCATGCGGCTCTTCTTCCATAATTTTTATTTTTATTTTAAAAGAAAGAGGTAATGCCCTAGGGGATGGGGTCCCCGGGGCTATTTTTGAATAATGGAAATGGGGTATTTTTTTTTGTCTTTCGAGTTTGGAGTCGAGACTCCAACGCGGCTCTCAGCGCGGCCCCCGTGTAATTGCGATGGGTTCGCTAATCCGGCCAAAATGTTTTTTTTTTTAAAAATGAAGCGCAGGCTCCCGCTCTTCGTTTCTTAAAGCCTCCAGGTTGGCCAGGTCCCGGGGGCAATGCCCCCAAGCCCCGGGGACCGCCACCTCCCGTGGGCTCCAAATAAATTATAGAAGTTTGGGGGGGCTCCTGCCCCTCCCCACACTGCCCCGGGGACCACCACCTCCCCGGCCCACACTTAATTTTCAGGGTGGGGGGCCTCATGGGCCCCCCAAGCCCCGGGGACTGCCACCTTGCCGGGGCACACTTTATTTAAATACGGAGGCTTTAAACACTAAGGGAGGGGGCCACATGGCCCCCCCTCCTGGAGCCCTCAATGGCCCTGGGGACTGCCACCCCCCAGGGACGGCTCCTGCAATGTCCCGTGGTGCCCACCCCCGGGACATTGCCATTTGCTATGGCAGGGCGGGAGCACAGCTTAAGGTTGTTGAGGAAGACTCTGTTCCCTTGATCTGTGAAGTGCACTCCATCACTTCTGTAGATGTCATCCATATCAAAACGTGGATTGTTGTTGTAGATGGACCCCATTCTATGATCTCTGAGGTATGCAGAAACAACTTTATTGACATTCTTCCTAGCTTTCTCAAACTGTGGACAGAATTGAGTTGACCAGTTCCATTTCTGTCTTTGGCATATATTGGAATATACAAAGACAGTTTGAGGGAAAAGCAACATCAATTGTGCAAAGGTGTCTTTCATTAGCATTTCCAGACCTACCCCAGTCAATGTGCCTAGGTCTTTGCCACCACAGTGCACAATCATGAGGTCAGGGGGTTGGAGATGCAAAAATGTTTTAACCAAAGGCATCAATTGGTGCCACTTTAATCCTCTCTGTGCAATCCATTTAATGTCCACATTTTGTAAATCCAGGTCTTTGTCAATACCTCTGCGTTCAGCATACCTTTTGCACCAGAAAACATAGCTGTGTCCAACAATCCACACTGTAAGCATCTTGAAGGGATGTCTGGAAGTAATGAAAAGATGTCTGTAGCTGAGGTAGTCAGTTGGTAGAATGAGAGGTAGCAAAAATGGAGGACAAGATGCTGTTTTTTAAAAAGTAGTTAAATGATTGGCTGTTTATGAACATTGTATACTCAAAAATAGGGTGCATGTTACTTTGTTTAAAAAGCATGTTTCTTATTGGTTAGTAAAAAAATGTTTGAAAGGTACAGTAGATAGGATAAGGTCATATTTTGCAAATGTCAACCACACCTGCTGTTTGCATTTGTAACCTTGTGTGCTGAACTTGAAAATATGGTGAACTTGTGACCTGTCAGTTCAGTTGAATGTTCGATGAAGTGTTAGTATGGAAACTGGCATTAAGCAGAATAGGGGAAGGGTTGAATGTTATCTGTCGTTTTAAAATATGGAATTGTAATTAATATATAAGTGATATGTTATTAAAGTAAGATTTCCCAAGTCAGTACTATCTTTAGAAGTGGTGTGTTCTTAAAAAATAGTGATATTTTTATTTGTAATATATTTTTGAACTCCCGTATGGATTTGCGGCTCCATCGCGTTGGTGCACGGTGGAGTCGTGACTCCAAAAAATTGCAGAACCAGTTTGGGCTCTTCTAGAAGTCAGTTGGTAAGGGTTAATATGTCTAACCAATAGAAATGTGTTTTACAATTTGAAATTATGTAGGAAGCAATGTGATTTGTTTCTTACATTTATTAGTGTGGAGAAAGAGAGGGAAAGTTTGCCATTACTGGTTTTACCTTATTGAGAGTGGTGCATTACATTGATTATGTGCATAAGAAAATCTTTTATGAGTTTCTGATATTTCATATTCTACAAATCAATTTGGAAGGTGAGTTATATATTTGTGAGGTGTATTATGTAATAGCTTTATTTTAAAACATTAAAAATAATTCAAGAAGTGAGATGTTTGAAATATATTATTAAATGTAAAGATGAGTATTGTAGTTTGTTTTATTGTACTGAAATGATGTTTGAAATAGATTGTGTATAAGTAATATGTGTATATTGGTAGATGGATTAGTTATTATGGTAGTTTGTTTTAGTGTGTAGAAATGTACATTTGAAGTATACCACATAAGTTTAGGTGTTGGTTTCAAATTGGAAGTGGAGTCTGTCAGGTTTTAAGGTGTGCATGGACTTGTGTCTCAAGTATTTGTCTACTTGTATATCTATTTTCATATGTCTTACACATTTGAAGGTGCATGATGCATAACAAAGAGGTGTTGTTGCTTTTTATGTGGTAGGCTCAAGACTGTGAGTAGTAGTAGAATGGTGAAGATGCAGCAGAAAAGTGTGGTTTAAAAGATGTTGACATAAGGTATTAGTGATTATGCTACTTTTTATAAGTCTCTAGAAAAGTACATTTGAAATTTGCTGCATAATTTTTGGTGTTTGCTTGAAATTGGACGTTTGTTCTGTCAATTTTTGAGGTGTGCATAGTGTTGTGATAGAAGAAAGTCTGTACTAGGAGATATATTCTGATATGTGTTATGTATATGAAGATGCTAGATGTATAAAACACATGTATGCATCTATTGTATATTTGTTTTATATATGATGGTGCTAAAAAAAGGTATAGAAATATGCATGTATGCTCTCAGGAATATGGTTAGACTTATAGCAGAGATATGTGCAGGGTTGCTGATTTCTATTTGGCTAGGTGTAATATTATAAGTAGTTGTAGAATGGGAAGGCACTCAGCCAGTACTCATGCAGTTATAAAACCACCCAGGAACTACATTTGCACTCCTGTAATCACCCAGGCAGTACCTCAGTACTCCTGCAATCACCCAGGCAGTACCCATGCACTTATAAAATCACCCACTCACTTGCTATGTACTCCAGTAATCTCCCAGATATTACCCCTACAGTCATGGAATCACCCATACACTACTTATGTACTACCTCTGCAGTCACAGAATCATGCAATCTCTACCTATGCACTCATGTAATAACCCAGGCACTACCCTTGCAGTCGTAGAATCACCTAGGCCCTACTGTTGCACTCATCTATTCACCTAGGCACTACTCAATGACTCATCTATGCCTTCAGGTGCTATTCATACAGTTATCCATGTACTCAACGTCTATGTGTGCACTCATGCAATTAGCCAGTCACTATCCATCTTCTCCTACAATTACCCAGTGACTACTCTTGCACTCATACAATCACCCAAGCACTACCCATGGAGTTATGCAATCACTCAGGCAGATCTATTACATGTTTCAGTTGTAGGTTTCACTCATATTCCAGAAATATTGTATACATATTTCTTTTAGATATGATGATGATTTGAAAAGGTAGAGACATATGTATGCATGCTTTTAAAAATATGGAGAGACTTATAGTTGAATCAAGTAATAGTCTGCTGCTTTATATTTGCCTAGGCCCAACACTCATGCAGTTATAAAAACACCCAAGTACTACCCATGCAGTCTTTGAATGATCCAGGCACTACATATGCACTGCTGTAATCACTCAGGCATTACTCCTGCACTTATGCAATCATTCAGGCACTACCTATGCAGTCATGCAATCACCCAGGTATTACCCATGCACTCTTTCAATCACCTAGCCACTACCCATGCACATATATAATCTCTCAGGCACTACCCTTGCACTCCTTCAATCACACAGGCACTACTCATGGACTTACAAAATCACCCACTCACTTCCTATGTACTTCAGTAATCCCCCAGATATTACCCCTGCAGTCAGGCAATCACCCAGGCATTAGTTATGTACTACCCCTGTAGTCATGCAATCATGCAGGCTGTACCTATGCACTCATGTAATAACCCAGGCACTACCCTTGCACTCATACAATCACCCAAGCACTACCCATGTAGGTATGCAATCACTCAGGCAGATCTATTACATGTTTCAGTTGTAAGGTTTCACTATATTCCAGAAATATTGTATTCATATTTCTTTTAGATATGATGATGATGATTTGAAAACGTAGAGACATATGTATGCATGCTTTTAACAGTATGGAGAAACTTATAGTTGAGACATATAATAGTCTGCTGCTTTATATTTGGCTAGGCCCAACACTCACGCAGTTATAAAAACACCCAAGTACTACCTATGCAGTCTTCCAATGATCGATCCAAGCACCACATATGCACTGCTGTAATCACTCAGGCATTACTCCTGCACTCATGCAATCATCCAGGCACTACCTATGCACTCATGCAATCACCAAGGTATTACCCATGCACTCTTTCAATCATGTAGCCACTACTCATGCACTTATATAATCACCAAGGCACTACCGTTGCACTCCTTCAATCACGGAGGCACTACCTTTGTACTTATGTAATCACTCAGCCAGTACTTATGCACTTATAAAATCACCCAGGCACTACCTTTGCACTGTTTTAATCACTCAGGCACTACCTCAGTAGTCCTGCAATCACCCAAGAAGTACCCATGCACTTATAAAATCACCCAGTCACTTCCTATGTACTCGTGTAAATCCCCAGATATTACCCGTGTAGTCATGCAATCACCCAGGCGTTACCTATGTACTCCTTTAATCCCCCAGATGTTACCCCTGTACTCATGAAATCACCAATGAATTAGCTATACACTGTTTCAATCACCAAGGCACTATCCTTGCACTCTTTCAATCACGCAGGCACTATTCTTCTACTTATGTAATCACCCAGTCAGTACTCATGCACTTATAAAATCACCCAGGCACTACCTTTGTACTCCTGTAATCACTCAGACAGTACCTTCAGTACTTCTGTAATTACCCAGGCAGTACTCATGCACTGATAAAATCA